>CAIGRL010194522.1:0-12332 GCA_903798325.1 Fraxinus xanthoxyloides | reverse complement strand
TTATAGTGAAATTCTCTTCTTCTTCCTCTAGTTTTTTCCATCTTGAATTTTCACATAAATCTTGGTATTCTTATTTATTTCATTATCGTCATTATCTTGCAATTAATAAATAAAAATTTATTTATCCTTACTTGTCGAGCCACAGTACTAATTTCCTACACGTCTTGCCTTCAAAGGCGAACGAGCAGATGCTATTCTGAATGTCAGGTCTAACCATCTCTTGAGTTGTACTTTATTTTTTTTTATACTAATGAAACATGCAACAACAACTAGTTTTAATAATAATTGAAAAAAAGAAAAAAGAAAACAATAACATGGCTGCAACAACTGCACACTACTAGAATTGCAATCCTAATTTTGGAGAACAAGGTGACCCAATGGGCAGATACTCACATCCATCAGTATTCATTCCCTCGAATTTACTCTAGACCCTCTAATTAAAATGCATTTTACTTCAATGTTTCTCGTGTGTATTTATTTATATAAAAATATAGAGATTTTCTGAATCTTGCATGTATAGCATAAATCAATGACTATATAAGTAATTCGACTAGGATTGCCTAAATCATTCATTATGCAAGTAATCCGACTAGGATTGCATAAAGCAACATAAAATTGAAGTAACATTTGTGACTCCTTTTACGCTCAAATACAAGCAAACACAATTAAACAAGCTATTACGTAAGCGAACAGATCAAACCCTCATTTCTCCTCTCAAAGATCCCCATTCATTATAAATGCATTTAAGTGGGTCACAACCATTGTGACGTTAAAAACCCAGAATTATTTTGCTAAAGCCATATACTACAAGCTAATTTCAATTATAGGTTTTCCTTGATTCTTCTTGTTGATCTTTGGCAAGTGAAACTTTCACTTCTTGGTATAATAAAAGCTAGAAAGTGGATATGTTTTGTGCATCAAGATTTCCTAGCCAAGAAAATAAGTTGGTCCTCCATGATGGATTTAAGGGTCATGTTGCTGAGCTTCGAATTCACTCCTCTTTCTATAGAAGGACGACGAGAAGACTTGTGTTCTGTTTTAGATAGTTTCAAGAAACAACCATACTAGACAATTACAGCAAAAATATTAACCATGAAGAGATTGGATTTGATGCCTTTTGTAATCACATCCTAAATAATTAAGAGGAAATCTTTCTGATTTGACTATCACTTTGGTGAGAACTGATGCTTCGAGTAATCAATTTTACATGCCAAAACTTTAAGGGTGTGTTTGATATGGTTGATTTTCCATGGAATTTTCATGTTTTTTGGTGTTTGATAGCATGTTTTTTCTTGGCAATTGGTTTTGCCACTTTCTCCCACGTGGTGAGACTTTGTAGCTTTTACTTAAATTCTTTTTCCCACCATTTAGGTGGGAAAATGGTTTCCATGATTTTATTTTTTTTTTGGCAATGGATACATAATCTATTCATAATTGTAAAAAAAAAAATATCCCTTAAATTGACAATTTTCATGTAAAACAAATCCAAACGAAAACCAATTTTTTTTTTCAATTTTAATTTTTTAAATTTTTTTGGGAACCTAAACAAATTCTATCCCTAATTGTAAAAAAAATTATCCCTTTAATTGATAATTTTCATGAAAAACTAAGCCAAACGAATTAGGTGGAAGATTATACCAATCAAACACAATTAATTACAATTCTCAGTCAATTCAATTCCCTGAAATTCATTTTTTTGCCATCAATTTTCCACATTTTCAATCAAACGGACCCTAATAGTTATATATATGTCAAATGATTTAAACAAATCAAGCATAGCTAGTAAAGGTAACTAAAGCCATCCAGGCTTTCATGCAAGCTCACCATATAAAACTTTAAGCAACGCTGTTTGCATCTTTAATCGAATAATTAGAATGAAGTGAAACACTCATTTTCAGATGAGTTTGAGTCATCGCAAGGAGAATGGTTGTGTCTACCTTCGTACGTTGTTATTACCATCCGACGATCCTGAGACAGCCTTTCAACCCTTTTCTTGACTCGACAATTACTATATGTGCATCGGTAATAACTTCTGAAAAGAAAAGGTTCAAATGTAAAGAACTCTTTAGTTACATCATCTTCTATCTTTCTCAGCAATAAATAATGTAGTGAAAAATAAATAAATAAACAAACAAACAAAAGACCTGTACTTGAGATTCTTAGTAATTATATGTCACCAAAGAAGATATATAACTAATGAGTGTCGCATAAGACTAGTTACTATAGATCATGTTCTTTCTGTACTTGACAGTTCATTTCATCATTAATATCAAGAAATTAATACTGGAAAAAGGAATAGTTTGAAGAAACAAATTGTCTTCATTCTTCTTTAATTGTTGGTGGAAAGGAATAAGAAATATTAATTCCAAATTGGTTTGTAATGAATTCAATTTTGCAAACTTCCCATTTTTAACCCAAAATTATGCAAAATTTAGGATTTAAATTGTTTGATAAACAGAAAATTAATAAACCAGAGAGATGTAAACTAATATATAAATATAGAAGTATATACATGCAGTGAATTTTATAGTAATTAAAGATATATATACCTGGAAAAAAAAAAGGAACGAACATATACCTTGGATGAAGGCTGTTCTTGACAACCTTCTGGCCATATTTTCTCCATTTGTAACCATCATCAAGCACATCGATATCACTCCTGGTCTGGAAACAGAACCTTGGCTCTCTCAGCTTTCTCCTTAGCTTGCCCTTTCTCTTCTCTAAGGTTGAACTCCACCTGCTCCATATATTCGAATTTGTATGTTATGTATATACGGAAGTGTGTTCATTCCTACACAACTTTCTTTAACTAGCATTAAAACAGATGGTCATAGGCAGTGTGATAACTAATGTATGGATTTGATTATAGAATAAGAGCATCTAGGGGTGACTTCGGTGGGGGTGGTTTCCCAAAAAGAATAAGCCTTCTGAGGCCGTGTTTGTTTCATATTAAAATTTTTATTATCATTGTTCTACTCATTTTCAACCACGCATTCTTTAATAAAATAATATTTTTCAACATACCAATAAATTTTCCTTCTTTTTCAACCACACATTCTTCATCAATCTACTATTCCAAAATACATTCTTTTAAAATAATGTGACTCAAACACACCCTGAGCAAAGTTTTCCCGAAGAATGAGTCTGTGTCACGGACGAGACACAGTGATATAGTGGGTCTAGCTCTTGTCCTCGGACTTCTTTGCACACCAGCTGTGAGAAAGGATCTTTTTAGAATCTGACCTAAAGCATAATGAAGCACTCTAGGATTTCACATAACACCCACACTACACAAGCACAACAAAAAGGCAGGGAAGAAAAGCCCTTATCCTGGAAGCTTGTTTACTATGGGATCGGGTTACCTTTGGGCCCGTAGAACCTAAGATTTGCCAGTGAGCTCTGCAATGGCTGGGAAGAGAAGAGTGAAGATGTCTCTGATTCACCCGTTTGGCCCCATTAAAATTTTTAAAATTTAAATCTAAAACGTTTTATTATTTTTCAACCACACATGTTCTCTCATCAACCATTATTCCAAAATTTATAAATTCTCCAAAATTGGGGCCAAACAATGACTCATTAATCCATAAAAGGATCTCTGATGCACGGAACAATAAAAAAGAAAGAAAGAAAGAAATTCTTCTGATCCAAATCTGTATTTTATAAAATCAATGATTCACTGGTCGCGTGTTAACCTTTGTTTTCCGACGCTCGCTGCCCATCAGTTTCTAGGGCTAGGGTTTATCTATGTGTGTTTGGGGGGTTCCAAGGGATTTAAGAGAGTTACGATGCATACCATGAATTCCCATCCTCGTTGGCATTACCACTGCAGTTTTCATTATTAACAGCCTTGGGATCCGCTGTTCCTACCTATTAGTATTTTTCAACATTGACCATTAATCCAAAAAATCGAAAATGTTAATTAGTGAAACAAAGTAAAAAATAATGAAGTAACTAAAAAGAATGCAGTAGTTCAATGCACACAGTACGAAGAAGAATTCAGACTGTTTATACATTCAAATACCTGGTCGACGTTTGTCCACGAAGGTCGATTCAGAAGTTCAATATGGCTGAACTCTAGAGAGCCACCATTGCTGTTGGTCGTTGGCTTAATTTTGCTGCCTCCACCGCCACAGTGAAGAGGCCGTGGCACCGGAGAAGATTGTGATGGTGCCTCCAAAAAGCTGATGGCTTGATTATGATCCTCAAACTGTACAAACCCCATTTCATGAGGAGCAGAAAAAGAGAGCTCCTGCTGCAGATGATCATAATTGGATGGTAACCCTATTTCTCCTTCCATTCCTGATTTAATTTTCGAAGAGTTATTGATGATGGATTGAAGAATATATCATGACTTTATTCTTCTTCTTTATTAATGGGTGAATTTATTGCATGCTCTGAGTACAAAGTGTGGGACCTCGTTTCAAGAACAGTATTCATGACCTTCTTCACTGCAATGTACTTTCAGTCAACAAGTAAATTCTGGTTGGAACATTGTTCATCGCTTCAAGATTGTAATTCTATTATGCCCCCGTTTTGTTTTTTTTGGTTTTTTTTTTAAAGAAAAACATTGTTTAAAATAGTGATTTTTTGGAGAATGTGCAATTAAAAAGTAAGAAACAAATTGAGTTTATGTGTAGGCTATTTTTTTTACAAAAAAGAATAGTTTTGAAAAAAATGAGAGACAACCAAAGGCTATTGTTGGGTAAATTGTTGTCAAACGACTTCCCGATTTATAATGTTAAATCGTCACTAACCAAATGACTAAAGTAAGTTATCGACACCTCAAATGTGACGATCTAAGTCTACAACTTAATTGGGCCATTGTAAATAGCCTAATTTAATTAGTGATGCTCACAACCCAACCCCTTACTTCTTGAATAGCTTTTGGAGCTGGCCCACTTATTGGTTATCTATTTGTATTTTGGGCCCAACCCACCAATTAACCTAAAAGCATATAGTATATTGTCAGTCCTTTTTCATTGTAAAACTCACGTTATTTGCGTAGCCCCCTTTTTGAGAGAAATTGGCGGCTTCCCTTCTTGGCTTTGTGCTCGTTTCTTTACAGTGCCTTTCTCGTCTCTCTTAGGCTGTGTGGCTGCAATAACCATCCATCCCGTGTTCTTTTGTGGGCAATACCAAGCAACCGGATTTGGGTGTGATTGTAGGAGTTTTGGGTTGAAGCTTTGGGGTGTCGATTTTGGTATATGTGATATACTGAACCTAGAAGCCTTTCATTTTTCCATCAACATTTAGTATCAGAGCACGGTGGTGTGTGAAATCTTACGAGAAACCAACCAAGAAACCGTTAGGAAAAAAATAAAATATTTGTTCAATTTTTCATAAATCCGAACATGCAATTCCATTTTCCGGCAAAACCAGTGATCGGTTAAAGAATCCAATACCACATGCAAGCACTGCAGTGGAGACGTTGCCGATGGTGGTGCGCGTGGAGGTGACGATCGTCAGTGACGGTGACGCGTAAAGCTCTGGTGGAGGCGAGTCCAGAACCACCTGGGGAAGTCTTCTTCACACAAAATTTTTCTAACGCATTTTCTAACAATTTGGTGGTGTTAGTTTTCTATTTCGGGTTATACGACAAAATCTAGACAATTTTGCCCTTGTTCATTTGTGATTCAGTTTCATGTTCGTTTTGTTGCTACAGTTGCTCGAGATTTTAGGGCGAATAATGGTGATCCTAAAGTGATAAATTTGCATCTCTTGTCATTACGGACTCAGATAAGTACACACTTGTAAATTGGTTTATTTCGTTTGATTTTCAGCACTAGCACGTCATCGTGGGGGTGACAATAGGATTGAGGTTGCCGTGTGGGGGTAACTATTGCATGTGCTAGAAATTAGGAATTACTTGCCTTTAGTTGCTACGTGACTAAATTGTTTATTTGTTAAACTTCAATATATTATCTCTGTGATATATTGTGCGTGAAACTATTTAGTTGGCATATCTCTTGTTGTACCGTTAAGTTACTAGAATATTTGGACTTTACCGGTTCGAACAATCTCTTGATCTAAGATCAAGAAAGTTACGAAATCCTGAGAATCTAGAACAGTTTATTTTGTTTGTGAACCTAGGTCTACTTTGTATGGTTTGATTGTGATTTTGTATTGTTGATCAATTATTAAAAATGACAAATCACAATTTTAATTTGGAAACTTTTAATGAAAAATGTGATTTTTCAACTTGACAACATAAAATGAGAGGTATTTTAGTTAAAGAAAATATTTCAAAAGCTGTTGATGGTAATTCTCCTACTAATTTTTCAAAAGAATAAAAAGAAGAAGTCGATGAGCTTGCTTATACTTCATTTATTTTACATTTGTCTGACGTTCTGAGAAAAGTGGGTAAACTGAAAACCAATAAAGAACTTTGGAAAAAATTGAAAAACTTGTATTTGCTCAAATCTACTCTAAACAAGCTTTACTTGAGCATTTTTTCAGATTTAAAATGAATCTTTCAAAATATCTAGATGCAATTTAGATGTGTTTACAAATATGCTCAAAATATTGTTAGCTGTGAAGAGTTAGTGTCTAACACCTATAAGGCTATTATCTTGCAAAATTCCAAATAAGGAAGTTAAGAATGCTACTAAGTAGGTAAGGAAACCTTGAAATTGTCATTAACTCCATTAGAAGTAACGAGATGGAGAATAAAGCAAGAAAACTTGATAAGAAAAGTGACGAGATTCACATGATGTGTGGTAAAACTCAATTTAGGCAAAACGATCATGATGGTTACCAGAGTAGTAGCAAGTCGAGTAGTAATAGCTAAAACGAAGGGCAAGGGTAAGTCTAGATCCAAATCCAGGATCAAGGTTAAAAAATGTTATGGTTGTAGGAACACGGGGCATTTTATAAATGATTTTTATAAAGAGAAATGTAAGCTAAAGAGTAAGGAGAGAGATGAAGTAAATGTATTGTCTTCTTTTTTCGATACTAATGATGGTGAGATTTATATGATTACAAGTTCTATTGTTTATCCTGATGAATTGAATTTAACTGTCAATTCTCATTTGCATGAGCGGATACTTGACTAGGTACATCTTTTCATGTGACATCATAAAAGGACTGGTTTGAGAATTTGGATGAATCAAATGATGGGCATGTTGTGATGTGTGACAATTCTACTTATAATGTTATTGGAATTGGTGATATTTCCTTAAATTTTGACACTAGTTTTGTGTCTACTTTAAAAGATGTTAGATACATTCCTGAATTGTCTGGAAATTTAATTTCAGGAGGAAGATTTAAGAAAGTCAACTTCACATGTAAAATTGAAAATGGAATTCAAAAATACGTTAAGGGTGCACTTGTTTCTATTAAGAGAATCAAGAAAAATGATGTTTATATCACTGCTGGGGAAGTGATAAGAGGTTTGGATTCCTCTATCTCTTTTGCCAAGGCTGAGCACACACATACATGTCATAATAGATTAGCACATGTAAGTATTAAGGGGCTTAAACTTCTTAATGTAAAAATGTACTTTTGGAAATGATTGTGTATCTGATTTATCATTCTGTGATCATTGTGTGTTTGATGAGCATCATAAAATCTCTTTCTCCATGAGTGTTCATAAAACTAAAGGCATGTTTGATTATGTGCATTCAGACTTGTGAGGTCCTGCTAGTAGTCCCACCTCAGGTGAAAATAGGTATTTCGTGTCTATCATTGATGATTAAACTAGAAAAGTGTAAGTTATCTTTTAAAGGATAAGTCTGATTCTTTTACAGCTTTATTAATTGGAAAAGACAAGTTGAGAATCAAACTGGTAAGAGGATCAAGTTTATGAGAACTGGTAATGGTTTAGAGTTTTGTAACACCGAGTTTGAAAATCTGTGTAAACAAAATGGAATAATAAGGTATAAAACTGTTACTTACACTCCTCAACAAAATGGAGCATCGTAAAGAATAAATAGAATTATACTTGATAAAGTATACTGCATGATATTAAGTTTTGGTTTCCCAGATTCTTTTTGGGGAGAATCTGTTATTACTACTTGTTATTTAATTACTTTGACTCCATCTGCTACATTAAATAGTGATATTCCTTATGAAAAATGGTTTGGTAAACTAAGTGATTACTCCATGCTTAAAACTTTTGGCTGCACTGCTTTTTCTCATCAGAGTGAGGGAAAACTTGAACCGAGAGCTAGAAAATGTGTTTTTCTAGGTTATCCTTAAGTTCTGGAGTCCCAAAATCCTTTTGGGGCGATGCTGTTATGACTGCTTGTTATTTGATTAATTTAACTCCATCTGCTGTATTGAATGGTGACACTCGGCATGAAAAATGGTTTGGTAAACTAAGTGATTATTTTATACTTAGAACTTTTGGTTGTGCTACATTTTCTTATCAGAGTGAGGGAAGTTTGAACTTAGAGTTAGAAAATGTGTTTTTAGGTTATCCCGAGGGTGTCAAGGGTTACATGTTATGGGATAGAAGACAAAAATGGGTTAAAATAATTGTGAGTAGAGACGCTATATTCAATGACGGCCTTAAGACTGAATATGAACCTCTGAGTGAAGAGAAACACAGTGAAGAGAGAAAATTTAGCACATCCGTCCCTGTTACACCAAGTGAGGTAAAGACTCAGGTTCAAAAACCTAATATGGAGAATAGAGAGGAAGTAATGATAGAAGAACATCCTAAGGAAGAGAATCTTTCAGCTGATTATAACTTATTTAGGGATAGAGAGAGCAAATAGTCTAGAGCACTTATAAGATTGGATATGAGTTTGAGTTAGTCTTTGCTCGTGCGAACTATAAGGAGCTAGTTTATAGAGAGCCAAAAACCTTTGAAGAAATGATGAAAAGTGAACAATCTGGAGAGTGATTTAAGGCAATGAAAGATGAGATAAGTTGTTTAGAAAAGAATCAAACTTGGGAGCTAGTACATAACCTAAGAATAAATCCACTTAAGGTTAATGAAGGTACAAGTGCATCTAAACCCTTAAGATTTAAGGTTAGGTTAGTAGACAAAGGATAAACTCAAAATGAGGAGATTGATTATAATAAGATTTTTTCACCAGATGTTAAGTACACCACTATTAGGATCATACTTGCATTGGTTGCACATTTTGTCTGGGAACTTGAACAACTTGATGTAAGAACTGTTTTTTTACATGGTAAACTTGATGAGCAAATTTTTATGAATCAACCAAGAGGTTTTAAAGATAAATTTTTGACTGGGAACTTGAACAACTTGATGTAAAAACTGATTTTTTTCTTACATGGTGAACTTGATGAGTAAATCTTTATGAATCAACCAAAAGGTTTTAAAGACAAACTAAGACATGATCATGTGTCCTTCTTGAAAAGATCTTTATATGATTTAAAACAATCACCTAGACAGTGGTATAAAAGATTTGATTCTTTTGTACTCTCCATAAGGTTTTAACAGAGTAAGTTTGATCATTACTTATATTTCCAACATGATGATGTTAATAATGACTATATGCTTTTATTGCTACATGTGGATGATATGCTCTTAATTGATTTATCACCTAAGTGGATAAGTAATAAAAAAAAAGTTGAATTTTGAATTTGACATGAAAAATTTAAGAAAAGTTAAAAAGAATCCTAGGTATGAAAATTGAAAGAAATATGTCAAATTCTGTTTTGGTTTTACATCAATCCTCTTTAGTTTCAAAGGTGTTGAGAAAATTTGGCATGTATGATTGTAAACTTGTTATTTTACCTTTAACTAATCATTTTGCATTATTTAAAGACCAGGCTCTTTGCAATGAAAAAGAAATAGAATACATGAGTAGAATTTCATATTCTAATACGATAGAATCTATTATGTATTTGATAATTTGTACAAGACCATATTTAGCATTTGTTGTTAGTACTATTAGTATATATATGTCTAACCCGGGTCCCAAGTATTGAGAAGCCTTAAAATAGATGTTAAGGTAAGTAAAGGAGACTAGTGATGTAGGTCTAAGGTTTGATATTGATAAAAAAATGCATGAAACTAAAAGGTTTTGTAGATGCCGATTATGCAGGGAATAGAAATAATAGAAAATCTATATCTTCTTATGTGTTTACTTTGTCTAATTCTTATGTTAGTTGGAAATCACAATTACAACATATAGTTGCACTATCCATGACAGAGTCTAGATATACCGCCACCACTGAAGCTATTAAAGAGACTTTATGACTTAGAGGCCTACTTCATGAACTTTGTGTTTTAAATGACTGTGTGGTAGTATATTATGATAGTCGATCATCTATATATTTATGCAGAAACCCTATTTTTCACAAATGCACCAAACACATTGATATTATACTACATTTCATTGGAGATATTCACAAAAATATGTTTCGGATTAAAATTATCGAAAGTACTCGATTCGTTAACAAATAATAAAGTGAAAATTGTAAAATTTCGAATATCGTCCCACAAGGATTGATTTTATTTGACTTCTATTATCAAGACATATACCGAATCTATTAAACTCAAGATGGTTGGTTATTGGGATCTTGTGACTAAACCATGACTAAAATGTAACAAAAATGCAATTTAAGCTAATGTGACAATATGAATGCAAAACTATATTAAATGCAAATGTTTGATGAAATTAATAAATAAACAGCACACTAGGATCCCGAATCACCAAGCAAGCTCATGTTTAACCCTTATTTCACAGTTTGACAACACGATAATTTAGTTGAAGAATCAATGTCTCTAACATATTCAATAATTTCTCTCGAGTAGAATTGAACATATTCTGGTATACCATTTGACTATATTTCTATGACAAATGCAATGCGTGAGAATGCATAACATTTTGTAAACACTTAGAGATTCACGTAAAGCATAACGATATATTTTTATCCTCTATCGGACCTTACGATGATTTATACCTCGTTGAATATAATTCCCTTTTTTTGAATGAATAAAATAGATCACCTATACTCATATAATCACATGCATTTAATTATGGAGGCATTGCAGTGTATATAAATCATTCAACATAAAATATTTGTGTCTTAATGTCAAAATTGCAAAATAAGAAATTAGACATTCACAAAGCAAGGATCATCGTTCTCCTAGTACAATAGAAATTTAGTCTGGCATGAATAAAAATAAAGAACAAGAAAAATAATAAAGAGAAGACATTACCCAAAAACTAGAAATTAGGCTTGAAATTTTGAATTTTGGATGAAATCCCTTGTTCTAGCCATCTTCCTTGATCTTCAATATTATTTTTCTCTCTAAGAATGCGTAAATCCTTATTTTGGACGCGATTAGGGTTATATAGAGCGTCAAAATATCTTTCCATAAGAGATTGATTCGGAAAAGGAAATCAGAAAATTCGCACGACTGCATGGTTATACAAATTTGGCATTGTTCCTCTCATGTTGGTGCTTAGGCGACTGCATGAACTTTTCTATCATGCAACTGCATGGTAGAAAGTATTTTCCATTTGGTTCACTTTGATCCCCAAATTTTGCTTCATCCACTTTTTGGCCTTACTTTCTTCTAGCATTCCATGATATCACAATGTGTTACTTAGCCTAATTCCATGCTCGATTCACCATTCGAGACAACTTTTGAATAATTACATTTTTATCCCCGGAAATTTCATTTTCTTCCAATTTGATCCTTTTTCGCTCGCTTTTGCATACTTTTCATTTCATCCATCAATGTAATCCTAAAAATACAAATTATATCAAATTAAGTCATATTTCAACATATACATCGACAATTTTCTATATTTTGTGGCATAAATAAGTGCGCAAAATGTACTTATCAAAAGACATTGTGTCACAAGAAGTAGTAAGATTTGAAAAAGTTCATACACAATGTAATCCCTCAGACATGGGCACTAAGGTGCTGCCAGTAGTGAAGTTTAAAAGCTACAAAGATCTTCTAAACATCGTGGAGGTAAATGATTTCAAATTTTATCGGCTCTCCTTATTTGAATTATTATTAATAGGTAATAATGTTTTCTTTGCAGGTCCTTTGACGCCAAGTTAGCGGTTTATTGGCCAAATTGTTGTTAATCGAATCTACAAATTGTTTATGTAATTTCAAAACTTATTTCAAAAAATACATTATAGGCATATCGAATAGTTCAAACATATGTCGAAAATAGTTAAAAATACATTAAACGTGAATTTTAAAAAAGACGTCTAACTCGCATTTAAAAAAAAAAAAAAATTATTTCATTTGTATTTATTATTTTTGCAATACAAATTCCTCAATGTAATCTTCATCATTTTATTAGGAAATTTTATATGGAATATGACATCAAAAAATTTCGAAATTTTACATCCAAAAAAGTCATATCTCATGTAAATTTTCGGATGCA
>CAIGRL010194510.1:0-12997 GCA_903798325.1 Fraxinus xanthoxyloides | reverse complement strand
AAAAAAAAAAAAAAAACACCAATGTAAGCAAAGAAATAATCAAACAAAGCAAAACGAAATCCTGATTATGCATTTTTTGCTTTCGGTTGACACCAATATAAAAATATTCCCCATGACGCCTTCTCTTCACTTAGCTTATCAAATAGCCAGTTGAAAAGTTACACTAAACATGGACCTCCAATGAAAAAGAGCAATGCTATTCATCCCACTGGGGTTGTCTAGGTGGCGTTACTGTGAGATTAAATGATAGGTAAAATTAAATAAGTTATTTAATTTCACATTTCATTTAACTAATCATTTAGAGCCATTTAGACNCACCAATGTAAGCAAAGAAATAATCAAACAAAGCAAAACGAAATCCTGATTATGCATTTTTTGCTTTCGGTTGACACCAATATAAAAATATTCCCCATGACGCCTTCTCTTCACTTAGCTTATCAAATAGCCAGTTGAAAAGTTACACTAAACATGGACCTCCAATGAAAAAGAGCAATGCTATTCATCCCACTGGGGTTGTCTAGGTGGCGTTACTGTGAGATTAAATGATAGGTAAAATTAAATAAGTTATTTAATTTCACATTTCATTTAACTAATCATTTAGAGCCATTTAGACTGGGGTTGTAAACCCAGTGAGGATGAATAACATTTTTGAATGAAAATTTGTTGATTGTCGAATACCAAATAGATTGCACCTCGCTTATCTTAAGACCAGATTTTTGGTGCTGCATGGAGATCCCTTGCAAGCATGGTTACAGTACTTCATAAGATGCAATCCTCTTCTTACAAAACGTTGATGAAACAGATAGCATGACACTTCACATTTTATCCTTGCTTCTGGAAGTTCAAGCTGTGTGACACTAGTCTCCTGTACAATGTAGAAAAAATTGTCAGATGGATGAAGTGCCGTTCTGTGATGGGGACAACACGAATAACATTATTCGACTCAACTCCTAATAAAACAAGTACTTTGCTACCTAAAATAAATGTCTCTTACCTCTTGGAAGTTCCTAGTTGATGTATACTTCCATAAAATAAACTAATCCCTGCTTGTCCTTTTCCAAGCATTGGGAATTCTTATAAAAATAATTCATCTCTTGCACTTATTTAATGTGAAAGACTTGCATTCCCAGATTTTGCTTTGTCTCATAGGCGGAAACAAAACTGGGCGCATACTGCACCTGTCTTTTAAATTCAATTAAAACTATCATGATAATTTAAGTAAAGATGCTCATTCTGGAAACCAGGAATAGTACCTTATACCTCCGTGATAATATAAGGTTAAGCTAACGAATACGTGCATATACATGTCTGAAATCTGGGTATAAATATTTGGGGAATGTATGCAATACTAGAATTTAAACTTCAAGCATATTTTAGGACTAAGGACTATTCCGATCTCATAAAACAACTTCTACCAGTTACCGATTCAGTAAAGATAAGGAGCATAGTCACATAATGACTAGCAAAAAATGTTAATATTGAATTTGCTTTAGTTGTTGATGCCTACCTCGCTATCTTCAGTAACTGACTCTCTCAACAAAAAGTTCTTTTACAACCGCATGCCATAATAGTGTGGAGATACAGGACTCGGGAATGCTGAAGGTGGTTTCTTCACAAATGGATGCTCTAATAGTTGAGCAGCAGTAGGCCGATCATCAGGGTTAACTTGTAAGCATTTGAGAATAAAATCTTGAGCATCTCTTGATAAAGTATCAGGTATGGGAGGTAGTTCACCTCGTCCAATTCTGAACATTGCTTGCATCTGTCATGCAACAAAAAGAAATGCTTCTTACTCTTACCATGTAACAGAGGAAAGGCATTTGCAGATTCTAGTAATGGCAGAATAAAAGGTATAAACTTCCTTAACCCTTGTTTGATTCCCATATTTCCAAAGTACATTTTTCCGTCTCCTCTTTTCAACAACATATTCTTCAATAAAATAATACTACACGCAAACTCAAAACTTTTCCTTATTTTGTAACTACACATCCTACATCAATCTACCATTCTAAAATATATTCTTAGCCAAATAATAAGGATCAACAAGGGCTTATTATGCACAATTAAAATATTTGTTGTGTTTTTTCTATTTCCATTCCATCTTATTTACAGCATTGAGAGCAGGTTCTGTTTTTAGACATTCCACATTCAGGCGATGATGATATTTTGAAAGTCACCCAAGAATCTCGAAAGAAGCAGAGAAGTAATGAAGTCATAAATGAAGAGTGCAAATGCAATACAATTCAAAGCAATCACCAGACATGCCGCCAAGGATTTAGAGTGAATATCATGAAGGAAACGAGTAATTGAAACTAATATACTAGAAAAACACACCTCTTCATGTAATTAAACAGGCACAACAGAAGCAAATAATTTCAGCACATAATTAGACAGAAAATCTTGAACAACCGAATAATGAAGACACCAGATTTTTACATGGAAAATCCTCCAATGCGAATAAAAAAAACAAATGGATTACAATCACCTCAAGTCTACTAAAAAATATCATTAAGGATGTATTTGAGCCATATTATTTTGGAAGAATATATTCTGGAATAGTAGATTGATGGAGAATGTGTGGTTGAAAAAGAAGGAAAAGTTATTGATGGAATAGAAAATATTATTTTATTGAAAAATGTGTAGTTGAAAATGAGTAGAAGAATGAAAATGAAAATTTTAGTGTGTACCAAACAGGGGCTAAAATGAAAACAGCACAGATCTCACCAATACCCAATCAGAAGAAATGAGGAAACCACAAAGCAAACAGGTAGAATCTGAGTCCAAAAAGAATTTAAGAAATCTGAGTAAAAAATGATTGGCGAAGGCCATGTTGACATTAAGTATATTACAATTTCTTAATGAAAATATGAAAAGAGAACAGGTAAAAAATTTGAGAAGATATATAAAATGAATGTTGTTAAGATAACTATTCCAGTGTGTCACCTCGTGTATATTAATTCTTAGTGAATTAGACTTTCCGATAAGATCTTATTTCCTGTTTTATGTTAAAGAGAGGGAATCAACCAGATTCCATGATTGCAACGGGAGAAAATTTATTATTCTACTGTTGTATACATCTCAGGCTGATAGCAAGCTTCAATCTTAAACTTGTTTTTTCAAAGAAGTTGCCTATCAAATTTAGGGCCCGTTTGATCCCCATTTTTCTCCCTCTTCTTTTTAACCACACATTCTTCAATAAAATAATATTACACGCAACCCAAAAACTTTTCCTTCATTTTTAATCACACATTATCCATTAATCTATTATTCCAAAATACATTCTATACTAAAAATGGGGATGAGGCCCTTAGCAAGCCACGTGATAGTCCAAATCATTGCCTAAAATGTTTTATAAATAACTTTAAATAGCTTCAGATGTACATACCCCTTCCAAGTGAGAGTACGGGATTTGACCGGTTAACATCTCCAAAACAGTGCACCCAAGGCTCCATATGTCAGCAGCACGGCCATAGCCATGGTTCCTTCCCTTCACAACCTGAAAGGATGTAAAGTTTTCAGGTCATGGCAACTTTCAAGGTTTGTACCATGCACAAGAACGTAAACCACAATATTTTTTTTTTTTAAAGCATTCCATCTCCACCACAATTGAGCTAAAAAACTAAAAGTTGTGGTCCACAAGGTAAAAAATTCGCAAGACGTAAGTTGTCCCGAGTAGGAAACTAAATGATAGTTAAATCCTTCAACAACTCAGGCAACTTAGTCATACTTCACATTTGAATTCCAAAACAAAGTAAATTAGTTTTATTATAGAAATACGAACACACACATTTTGTTTCAGAAGGGGGATGTTGAATGATATTCATTTATCATAATAATTGAAGAATGAAGAGAACAGACTATCGTATCTAGAAGAGAGCCAAATCGTATATCTGATATATACAAAAGGAGCAAGATTAGTAAACACTATGAAATCATATTTCTCCAAGGAATTCAAAAAAATAAAAGTAAAAAAATTATTCAAAGAGATGAATATAGGTGCATGGAGCCACAGTTTGAGTATAACCATATATAGTACTAGATTTGGAAAACAAAAGATACCTCTGGGGCCATCCAAAATGGTGTTCCTTTGCAAGATTTTATGTCATTCAGTTTGGTAGCCTGTAAAATCACTTGAATAAAGCTTCTTGTGCATCAAAAACTGAATACAACAAAAGGAAATAGTTATCTTTTGTGTCTAAAAAACCAACCTTTGCCAATCCAAAATCTGCCAGTTTCACAGAACCACTTACATCTACCAATATATTGGCACATTTGATATCCCTATAAGAAAAGATAAAACAAGGTTCTCTCAGAATTAAGAAAATTCTAAACATAACCTGTCTTGATTCTTCTAGTTTACAAGCTCATGAACCTATCTGTTTGGGTATAAGAGACATCTAAACTCTTGCATAAATTTCTGTCATGTGGACACCTTGTGAACTATCCAATTTCAAATCAATTTTACCTAACAAATAACAGTTAAAATTGGGAGAGACGATAGATAGAGAGAAGACAAAACAGCTAACATTGCCTATTCTGGGACAACTACAACTTCCAGAATAATAAAATAGTTTTGCATTTTTAGGTAAAACTACTTAGAGAACTTGAAAGTCAAAATGAAATGGTGAAAACTAGGGAGAATGATGAACCTCTGGAAAAAGAGGGGAAAAAATTGAATATTAATAATTTCCATTCCCCACAAAACCTAACTAATAAGAATGCTTGTGTCACCTGTGAACCACATCTTTGCAATGGAGATAATTCAACCCACTCAAAATCTGCCTTGTGTATACAGAGACTTGGGAGTCTCGTAGTCGATACTTTTGGTACAGTCTCGCAAGTGAACCTTTAGTTACAAGCTCGAGGAAGATATAGAGTTTGGCATCATCCTGGAAAGATTGATTTCCAGTAAAAATAAAAAATGAAAACCATGAAATCTACCAATTCACATTCCTAGAGAGAAGAAGAGTGCCGTAAAATGGAGCATCCACTCAAAAGGATTAAGGATAAAGCATACCTTGTCAGTACCAAGGTAGCGGACAATATTGTCGTGTCGAAACTGACTTAGAAGAGATATCTCCTGAAAGTACCAATAGACATTAAATAAGAGGAGAAAAATCAAATCCTATCAATAATTGTGGGGGCTGGATTATTTGCATTTGCATATTCAATCAACACGAAGTTTTTACTTTTTAGAATCAAGACATCATAAATTCTTCTCACCTGTTCAAGTTGAAAAAGGCTTTGCTGGCCTTGGCTATCCTGGTCAAGTAAAGAGACCTCCTTTACAGCAAAGAAGAACCCGTCACTGCATGAGTTGAAGAAAACATTGTGAGGATCCAAAAACAATGATAGAAAATTCATTTATTATTTAAAGAAACACAAAAAGAATTTGTTTTGCTTTTAATGCCATCCTCGGGAATGTATTAATTGAATAGTCCAAGTTCAATTTTTTTTTTTTTTTTAAAAAGAGAGGGGATCGCCCACATATCAAAGAATGGATAAAACTTCCTTGGTTGAAAAGAAAAAAAGAAGAAGAGAGAGAGAGATACTGCTAAGCGGAATTATTAGGAGGCAATCAGAGTCTCAATTTCGCTTAACCATGTTTGAAATAATTTCTCTGTATTTTCTAATCATAGTGGTGTAATTTTTATGACAGACTCATTGGTTCGAGATATGAAGAGTCAGCTTGATTCTCTTTGATCCAGATGGCCGAACAACTCACTTTACAAAACAATTACAGGAGAGTTTTCAATTTAAATAATGATCTCTAGATAGTCATTTAGATGAACCTGCTAGAAGATTACTGCTAACAAAAGACTGAAAAAACCAGATAGTAAAGGACGATTTGATGAACAACTAATATATGTTGGATCAGAATTCTCAATCTTTACGAGCGATTTCCGGAAATCTGTAGAAACAACGTAAATGACTTAAAAGGCCAAT
Source organism: Fraxinus xanthoxyloides (assembly GCA_903798325.1). Classification (NCBI taxonomy): domain Eukaryota; kingdom Viridiplantae; phylum Streptophyta; class Magnoliopsida; order Lamiales; family Oleaceae; genus Fraxinus; species Fraxinus xanthoxyloides. The sequence continues at coordinate 7,051 of CAIGRL010194510.1, read as the reverse complement.
TAATGATGCGGAAAGAATTTTCACATGGTTGGCAGCAGAACTGTTTGTAACAGATGGAGTGGCATAGGGCCGAATCATCCAAACCTATGTTCTCCAGAAAGCCAACTATTTGGTAAAGGGGAATCCAGAATAGCTTACTCTCACATATTATTATATTTTGTTTAGCAGTGATCTTTGGACCATTTCAGAATGGTCTGTGCTCATATTGCCTAGCCCAACATATATTATCATATGCAACCTATATCCTAAAGCCTTATGCTTCCCTTATGAAGGGCTTTGTTTGTATAGTGGCTCTCATCTTGTAGAGCCGTATCCCATATACAATGTTCCTCATACCATCTATCATGACCAAGTCTTTATCACAAAATCACACGATTCTCTTCTCTCCTCTCCTATCTACCATTCTGTAGCCAGTAAAGGAAAAATTGTAGATAACCCAAATTCTATTTAATTAGGTCTGACAGACTATGGAAAAATGGAGAAATTAACTCAATTTAGGAAACTCCGTCATGGGAAGACTTGGCACTCCTTTCAACTCAATCAAGTCTCTTCATACATTTTTAAAAGGATCAGTTCAACAATATAGAAAATATAATTCTTTTCACATAATACTTTGTGTGATATCAATCTTCCATATTGCACAGTGATCAAGAAAAGTCATGCCTTGTCTAGAGTTTGTCAAAGTATCCATTGGATATTAAAAGCATTATTGTGTCCCTTAGTCTACAAACTACAATGTACCAGGAAAGAAGATTCTACATTTAAAAGCATTCTTTCTCAAGGTGTAATTTGAATACCGGTTGGCATTTGCATCACAAACACGTATAAGATTACGAGTCACCTACTTTTCATTTTTTGCTTTAACGAAGAAAAGTTCATACATGACCATGTTAGAGATCTTCAATGAAGAAGTTCTTTTGTAAGGCTAAAAGAATGCTTACTCGGTGAAGCCCTCATACACTGTTCCAAATGACCCACTGCCGAGAAAATCCCCTTTCTGCCAAGAGCTAAAACTGCACCCGAATGAACCATTCGGCGAGACAGAGTATATAGTCTCCACAGTCAAGCCAAAAGAATCACCATCATTCTCGTCATTTGTCAAATCTGAACACGATTCCCTACCAAACACGGTCACATTCTTCACAGCCTCCTCGATTTCTTCTTGCTGTCCAAATTCTCTCCTATTAACTTCCTCATTTTCTTCAAATTCATCCACCAAACTACTAACAGGTGAATTCAAGTTTCGATCATCTTGAGGACCGAAACCCCTAAATATATCCCATGTAGAACTCGTACTGTCCACAACTGACCGCAAAATTACTGGTGGAGGTGCCAATTTTGGCGGCCTAATGCCTTTAATCCCCCAACCACCATTGCTAAGCAACTTATTTTCAACTTCATTTTCGCTCACATTATTAACCGTAGCTTCACTTTTATCCAAATTCAAATAAACTTCATCCTTGGACTCGGCATCACTAACCTTAACCCCAGCTCCAAATCGTTCCGATAATTCGTCCGAAACAGAACGATCATTAAACCCCAGGGTTTTCAAATTACTTGACGGAGACGAAGCCCTACGAGCTTCCCAAGCCGCCACAGGAATCGAGAAGTCATCAGGTCCCGAAAGGCCTAAAGATCTACAAATTCGATCAAATTCTCCATCGACTCCTTCGACTCGGAAGCTGGTCCGATCAGATAGTGGAAAGACGTCGAGCGATCGAGTCTTGTGGGCCGATCGATCATCGAATGAATTCGACGAAGAGGAAGGTGAAGAAAACGAGCTTGCATCCGCATCGTAATCAACGTTCTTTATCGCGTTCCGTCGGTCAAGCCTCGGCCTCTGCTGCTGATGGTGCTGCCTTTTCTGCTTCAAATGAATCATCCTTTATTCCCACTTTGTCAAAGTATACATACACGAATACGTACAGCCTATAATTTTGTATAGATTAAGGTGTGTGAACATTCAGAAGAGACAGCGTAACGTTACGGTTGCTTTAGCTTGTGCCGTCCTTTGAGCTTTTCAGAAGGGAGGGAAATGGTAAAACATTTACGCGTTGCCAAGTGGCGGCTCCATAGAGAATCATGGCTGATTAGGACTTCCCAATTGCATGCCCCCAAAATTAATAATTTGGGGGGCCCTCTGCTGAAGCCGAATATTTTGTATTTATTGTAAGGTTGGTGAAGGGTGTATTATCCATTATCGAATAAACAAGGAAAACGTCTTCACCAACCTTCCCATTGTCACCTATTTTACAAATATAACCTTAGTCCATTAAAAATAAAATGGATAATGCTACTTCTCCCAAGTTGGATGACAAAAGTTGATGACAAAGTGAGGTGTAGGGCTGAGATTGAACAACAATGGATGGCTGAGATTAAAAATTTTGTTCGACACATTTCTTGCAAGACCCATTCTCTTTCTTGTCATCCATGTCTTGACTAACCATTCTCTTCCGCTTGAAGGAGAGGGAAACTGAGGGCGGGAAATAAAATTGGGAAATCAATCGCGCTATACCTACTCCAGCTCCGACCGGCGACTTCCCGACGAATAGAACTTTCAGGCGATTAAAATCTCTTCAAGCACGATACTGACATTATAATTTTGACATTGTTGGGAGATCTCTTTTCTCATTGTTTTCCTCATTCGTCGGCGCAAGAACAATGGAAGATGGAAACTCTACATTTCCGATCTCAGGTACTTTCTCAACACTATGAAAGTACGAGAACTTCCAATGGAAGATGAAAATTGGAGCTGTCGAGTTTGGGTTTTGACTTCCAGTGTTGCCCATTTAACAATGAAATTTAATCCCGTCAATTCGGATTGAACTTACATTTCCAATAGTTTTTTTCTACCTGTTTCTAGCATTAACTTCAACAGCTGTGAAAATTTTTCATCACAATAATAAAGGTCAAAAGAATGAACGTAGATTTAAGAAGAATCAGAAAAGAAATGAACAAAAGATCTAGTATTTTAAACCAAAAATATAATATCATAAGTTATGGGGCCATCATCCTCTTTGTCTAGTCAGTTAGAGATGGCAAAATTTAATTAGAAGTCAACAACTAGTCAAAAAACGTAGGAGCAGTGGCAAGTGTGAAGCATGAAAGCATTTAAATCAAGTACCTACTTGGAGCAGGAGTGCCCAAAAACATGCATTAAACATAATTATTCTCTATTACTCTTTAATCTCATGCAGTTTATATTATGAAACAAGCCATTTATGAAAGCCATTTTTTTTGTTTTATCATCAGTTCATTTTTTGTTCATAAATAACATGTGAGTGTTTATGTTTCGCAGGAGAAGAAAACATGGAAGATGTTTTGTTTGTGGATTCTGAAAACGATAACATTGACGACAATGCGAATGTTGTGGAAGATAAAATGGCAGGAGAAGATGGTTTGACCGTGCCTAAGGTTGGCATGCAGTTTTAGAATGAAAAAGAAGTGTATGATTTTTATGTGAGATACGCGTATGCCATAGGTTTTCCAGTTAGAAAGAGGAGTTCGACAAGGGATGATGATGGTGTTTTGAGATATGTCACGTTCACATGTAGTAGTGAGGGACGAAAAAGTGGTAATATAAGCAATATCATGAAGCAGCAACCAACAATTAATACGGGGTGTAAAGCAAGAATATCTGCATCTTTAGATATACATGGTTTTTGGAAAATTAACAATGTCCACCTTGACCACAATCACAAGATTAGTCCTACTAAGTAGAGGTTGTATCGGTGCAACCGAGTGTTGAGCTCACATGTCAAATGGAAGCTTGAAGTGAATGACATGGCAGGAATATCGTTGCATAAAATTTTTTAACTCTGTGGTTGTGGAAGCAGGTGGCTATGAGAATATCACGTTTGTGGAGAAGGATTGTCGTAACTATGTTGAACAAGCGAGACATCTAAGAATTGGTGAGGGTGATGCGGCTGCAATCCAATCTTACTTTTCGGATATGCAAGCACGGTGCACGGGATTTTACTTTAGTATTGACTTGGACGAAGATTCTCGACTGAAAAATATATTTTGGGCAGACAATAGGTCTAGGCAAGCATATAAGGAGTTCGGGAATGTCGTCACGTTCAATACAACCTATCTTACTAATAAGTATGACATGCCATTCGCCCCTTTTGTCGGCGTTAATCATCATGGGCAATCAACATTGTTGGGTTGTTGTTTGATATCGAATGAGGGCACTGATATATTTGTGTGGTTGTTCAGGACATGGCTTAAGTATATGCATGGTCAAACTCCGCATGGAATAATTACCGATCAAGATAGAGCTATGCAAAATGCGATTCAAATAGTTTTTCCTAATACGAAGCACAAATGGTGTTTGTGGCACATTCTGAAAAAGTTGCCAGAAAAATTTGGATATCACGTGGACAAAGTCGCGATATTTTCAGCAGTCCACGTACTGGTTTATGATTCATAATCAGTGGAAGAGTTTGAGGAAGGTTGGAGAGATATGGTTGAAAGGTATCATTTGCATGATAACGTTTGGTTGTCGGGATTGTTTGAAAATCATATTCGTTGGGTGCCCTGTTTCTTGAAATCTACTTTCTGGGCTTGTATGTCAACAACAGAAAGAAGTGAAAGTATGAATGCCTTCTTCAACGGTTATGTACACGCGAAGACATCGTTGAAACAGTTCGTCGAACAGTACTAACGAGCATTGCGGAATAAGGTCGAGAAGGAAATTCAAGCTGATTTCAAGTCATTCTCTCAAGTCGTACCATGTGCGACAACAGACGAAATAGAAAAGCAATATCAGTCATTATATACAATTTCAAAGTTCCAAGAAGTTCAATCCGAGTTTACGGGGAAGGTTTATTGTGATCTCATATCCGCAGTAGAGGGACATATGGGGACAAGGTATGAGGTACATGAAGACGTAGTGTGCGGGGAGCGAAGAAAGAAAAAAATATTTATGGTCTGGTTTAATAGAGAGAAATGTGAAGTGTTTTGCAGTTGTCTCTTGTTTGAGTTTCGGGGAATATTATGTAGGCATGCGATCACTGTTATGATACATAATGACGTTAATGTAATGCCGGATCGGTATATATTGCGGAGATGGAGAAAAGATGTCAACAGAGCACACACGAGGATAGTCGTTACCTATGATGGTTTGGTTAGTACTCCAGCACATATGAGGTACGACGACATGTGTCAGTCATTCGCGGAGGTGGCAGACCTTGCAGCAGATGACGAAGGGAAGTACGCGACTATCAAGGGTTGGATAGAAATTCAGAAGAAAGAACTCAGTTTGACAAAGTACAGTTGTGGCAGTAATAACATTTCACAGTCTACTTCATATCAAAAAACATGAAGCAGGAATATAAAGGATCCAAAAGTATCAAAGACAAAGGGAGCGCCTAAGATTAAACGAAGAAAAGGCTCGTTGGAAGCGAGCTCAAAGAAATCGAAGGTATATTCTAATGTGATACTCATTTATTCAATCTTTGTTATACATTAATTCATATTCGTGGTTCGTTTATTTGTAGGCACGCTCGAATCAAGTAAAAATAAATAGTCCGGCACCGAGACCTAGTAATATCCCAGATGATGCACTTGATGAAGCTATAACTTTATTGCCTTATGTAATAGGACATGATGTATAACTTTATGAGTTTCATTTTTTGTAATTATGCAAAATTTGAAAACACGTTTGAATGTCATTATCTTACATATGTTGGTCGAAATTGAAAAATTTCAACCTGAATAGTGATAGTTGTAATTCCAACATTACTTGATAGTTCTATATTGGATTTACAATTTTTCAATTCAAATAATCAATGGAGAAAATGCATTCCAGTATGTTAAAGAGCAAGCTCTTTGTCATAGATTTTCATTACGTTGATAAGAGAATTACAACATCCGACAAGAGGCAACAAGAACTTACCTCGAACTACAACATAAGAGAATTACAACTTACATCCGATTGCTTCTTTACTGCATCAGCGCAAAAAGACATAATTAACCTAGTATACTATGCCTTGTCCTTCCCCTTCATGTCTCGTTCAACAGGTGGTTTGGGGCAGCTAATGCTCACGTTCACGTTCACGAAGATCAACAGTTCTTCGTCTTATTAAGCCACGCTTGAGATTCAAACCTTTTAGATATGTCGTCAACTTCTGTAAAAAACATATGAAGCTGTAAAAAACGCAAGATCTGGGCAAGTAAACTTAGAACTCAACTTCTCAAAAGCAAGACACACTGAACGCACAGAAACATAATCCCAAACAAATAAACCCAAACTCAAATTAACAAAAGATCTAGGCAAGTAAACCCCATTCTTCAGAACGAAGGTCGACGTAGACGCACTGAAAGTGAAACCCAAATAAAGTAATTTGAAAATGCAAGTCAAAAAACCAAACACAACAGCTCCAATTTTCTCAACAACTTTAGTTAAAACTCAAAATTACCAATTTGCAGAACCCATTCTACATTTCAAAATGCAAGTCAAAACCCAAACACGACATCTCCAATTTTCTCAAGAACACAAGTTAAAACTCAAAATTACCAGGACAAAACTCATTCTCCATTTCACAAAACTTGCTTCAAAATCGAGCATAAACCAGCAAATAAAGATCAATTACACATACCTCTGGGCCTTGTACGTTAACGATTATTGAAGGCGACATACGGTATTTTGTTCGGGGGAAAAATGTTGACGCGCCATGTGCGGAGACTGCCGGCGCTGAGTGGCTGCCGACTGTTCTTGCTTCGGGAAGCATTCAACTGTACTGGGCTACCTTCCATTTCGGTTATTTGGGAAATCGATTGAAGAGGGAGAGAGAGAAAGAGGAGGTAGAGGAAGGGAGTAGGGATGATAATTGAGAGAGAGAGAGAGAGAGAGAGAGAGAGAATATGTTTCATTTCATTTCAAATTTTACCTTTTTTCTTTAATTGGCGCCACGTCATTTAGTAACCCAACTTTGTCAAGGCACTTGGGTAGTGTAGCGCGATTGAAATAAAATAAATTGTACACTACTCTTTCTCCCTCAATGTGAACATACACACATTAGCAAAACACACCTTTTTTTTTTTTTTT
>CAIGRL010194466.1:0-10095 GCA_903798325.1 Fraxinus xanthoxyloides | reverse complement strand
CCCTTTTTTTCCATGGAAAATGGAATTAGTTTTCCATTTCTCACTTTTACCATGTTTGATGAAACTTTTTTTTTTTTTTTTTCCATGGAATTCATTTTCTTACTTTGCTATCACGTGATTGATTTTTTTTATTTTTTGTGAATTGGTTTTCTCACCTTTTAGGTGGTTTTTTTTGTTTTCCATCTTCTTTTTTTTTAACTTTTTTTTTTTGGCAATAGATACAAAATCTATCCACAATTGGGAAAAAAAAATTATCCCTTAAATTGACAATTTCAATGTAAAACAAAGCCAAACGAGCACAAAAAGATAGAAAATCTCAACATTTTTCAGATGGAAAGTTATACAAATAAACACAATTAATTGACAATTCTCAGGAAAATAATTCTAGGCAATTCAATTCACTAGAATTCATTTTCTTTCCACCCAAATTTCACTCTTACAATCAAACAGACCCTAACTATTTTCTCGCAATTTATGTTTCTTTTGTTTGTCTAGCTTTACTATTTTAGAGTGAGAACTTACTTTGTGCACGCATGGCCATTCAGATGGAAATCAGAATTTTGTTTTCCAGTTTGACTCGAGCACTATTTTGTTTTCTTTTGTTTATGTAATAAGGCTTTATGGTATGAAAATTAACATTTACTTTCAATCTAGTTCTTCATCGAACTATCCCAAAATTGTCCAAGATTTTCATTTTCATGGTCATCAACACTGAAACATTGATTTTTATTTCAAGAAATTCTTGGGGTAAAGTTTTTCAATATGATCTCAACTTTCTTTGTGTACATACTCAAGTTTTACTATGAGTTCGAAGGTTCATCATTCGATTATCACATCATAAAACTTTTTGGCTTACTCTTTTAGAATGGGTACTTACCACGCGTGTTATTTGGATGGAAGTTGAGATTTTGTTTTCAGTTTGATTCAAGCTTTATTTCTTTAGTTTTATCTAACTATTTTTTGCGTACTTTGTGTTTTCTTTTGTTTGTACAGTAAGGCTTTATTATTGCACAAAAATTAACCATTGATTTTATGAAGATTCACTTTCAATCTCGTTCTTCATTGAACTTCCAAACTTGTCAAATAATTTTATTTTGTGGCATTCAAACCTAAAACCTTGATTCTTGATTCAAGAAATTATTAGGTCAAAATTCTTTGATATGATTTCAGCTTTCTTTCGGGTATGTATATCAAGTGCTTTTGTGATTTACAAGGTTCATCCTTCAAGTTTCAAATCATAAAACTTTTTGGCTTACTATTTAGAGTAAGAACTTACCGTGTGGAGGCATGGTTATTCTGATGGAAGTCAGAATTTTGTTTTCTGTTTGATTCGTACTCTATTTGTTTAGTTTTATTTATTTTTAACATAAATTATGTTTTCTTTTGTCTAGCATTGTAGGAAAATTAACAATTGATTTTGTGGGATTCACTTTCAATCTTGTTCTTCACTGAACTACCCCAAAACTGTCAAAGATTTTCATTTTTGTGGCGCTCAACTCAAGAGCATCAATTTTTTATTCAAGAAATTATTGGATCAAAGTTTTTCGATATAATATTGACTTTCTTCGGGCTCATATATTAAGTCTTGCTAAGAGTTCCAAGGTTCATCCTTCAAGAATCGCATCACAAAACTTTTGGACTTCCTCTTTTAGAATGAAGACTTACCAAGTGTGCGTATGTTTTTCTGAATTGAAGTTGAAATTTGTTTTTCAGTTTTATTAAAGCTCTATTTATCTAATTGTTCTTCGTGCAAATTATGTTTTCTTTTGTTTTTCCAATATAAGGCCTTATCATTGTAATTACCCACTGTGGATTCACTTTCAATCTTGTTCTTCGTTGAACTATCCCAAACTTGTCAAAAATTTCCATTTTTGTGGCATTCAACCCTACAACATGGATTCTTTATTCAATAAATCAATGAGACAAAGTTTTTCGATATGATTTCAGCTTTTTTTGGATACTATATCAATTTTTGATGTGAGTTCCAAGGTTCGTCATAAAACGGTTTGGTCTTTTATCTAATTTTTTTGAGCTCTATTTGTTTAGTTTTATCTAATTGTTTTTCATGCAATTATGTTTTCTTTTATTTGTCTAAGTAATGCATTGTCATCGTACCAAAATTAACCATTGATTTTTTGAAGATTCACTTTCAAAAACTCCAAAAATGTGATAGGTCATTTGCTGCCATGCACAATCTTGAAATACATCAAATGGTTGTGAAAATAGCTCTTCTGAATAGAGATATGGATGAAGATATACATCTACATGGAAAAACCTGAGCATTTTATTGTACCTAAACATGAAAAGAAAGTCTATATAAACTAGTAAAAATCCTTGTATGGTTTAAAACAAACATCAAAACAATGGCATGAAGAGTGCACATGGCAATATATTTAGAATCAAGGAATAAGATAAATGTGTATAGATATCAAAGACATTGAAAATAGATATGTTATAATGTGTCCCTACTTTGATGACATGCTCATTGTCGATAGTAATGGTAGGATGATCAAATCTACCAATGATATTTTGAATTCCAGATTTGACATGAAGATATAGGACTAGCCGATGTTATCTTAAAAATAAAGATCTCTAGAACATCAGATGGACTTATCTTAAATCAGACACATTATGTTGAAAATATTTTTGAGAAATTTAATAAAGATAACACTAGTGTTGCAAGAACACCAATAGACATAAGTGAACATCCATCTAAAAATAAAAGAGAACATTTCTCAAATATAGTACTCTAAAGTGATTGATAGTCTAATGTACTTAATGAGTATACCAGACCTGACATAGCTTATGCAGTAAGTAAGCTAAGCAGGTATATGAGTAATCCTGGAGCTAACCATTAGATATCAAATTGTGAGAGTACTAAGGTACTTAAGATATACTCATAACTATGGACTACACTATACAAAATATCATTATGTCCTAGAAAGATGCAGTGATTCAAACTAGATATCAGATATAAAAGACTCAAGATCTATTAGTGGATATGTGTTCACACTAGGAGGTGCAAGTTGTATCTTGAAAGTCCTCGAAACATACGGTTCTAGCCAATCTACAATGGAATCTAAATTTATCTCACTGGATAAATGTGGGGAAGAAGCAGAATGGCTACGGTCAAAGTATGTACCTACAATATACATACATTGTGATAGTCAATCTGTAATTGATAAGGCATAGAGCAACATGTACAATGGTACGTCAAGACATATTCATCTAAGATAAAATAGCATTAGACAACTACTCTTTTCTGCTGTGTAAGATCAAATGACAATAGTGCATATCCGCTAACCAAAGGGTTAAATAGAGAATTAGTTAAAAAATCATCAAGGGAAATGGAACTAAAGCCGATAAAAGAATAGATCGATACAATGGATCCAACTTAGTTGACGAAATATCCTAGCAAGGTAATGCGGGTTACTTTTAATTAAAAGATCACCTATGTGAGAAAGAAGTGGGGCTGCTTCAAAGGGAAATTACAAGGGCTTAATTCCTTAGAAACTCTCATAGAACCAGGGAGATGTTCATGGCCAAAATGAACATGACTACGAGAACTAAATTGTGTTAGGAAGAAGTCTGCGCAATGTGTGTAATCATTTACACAAATGATAGAATAACACCTACCTATCCTATACTGTTTTCGACTGTTGAATTTTATCACCATGCCTGATTGTCATTTCTATTAATATCATTTATATGGGAAATTGTTGATTTTTTTAAATTTTTTATTTTGAATAAAATTCTAACAACAAGAGATTTCATTCTCTAGTTAATTGTATTGAGTTTGTGGTTACAAAGCTATAATAACTATTGTAACATAATTTGATTTTAATACAAAATTAACTAAGGAAATTGAAAACTCTCCAACCCAATGCTAGAAAAGGAGGTGTTCTCCTCTTTATTCAATGCACCAAAAATTTGAGAGTTTTTTCTTTTCTCTAAATCTTTCTCTTCTTTCTTTGTTGTCAAGAATTTTGTTCTTAGTAGTCTAGATCATTTGTTTGTTCTAACTCAATTCGCCTAAAGTAGTGATGAAGTGCTTATCAACTACTTTCAATCGTTGTATCTTGGAAAACACACGTCATCAATCTTCTACCACCACAGAGGGAAATAAATATGTTTTATGAAAAACTGTGTGCAACACATGCCTCAGTTACTTTCAGTACTGCTACTATTTCAACAACCAATTACTCTATTTTTATAGTTACTTTGTTTATTCCAATGTTTCTTTCCATTATTTTATATATATAATTTTAGTAGTATTTCTAATTTTGATTTTGTATTCTTCAAAACATATCCTAATACTATCCTAAAAATATAAAAGAGGTAGATTTTTTGGACAGGTGTTGAATTCTCCAATCGTCAACCAAAACGATGTTGTTTAAACATTTTCCCATTTGTTTTCGTAATCTGTATTCCCTAGATTTCTCAGGCTTAAGCATCCAATATCGTGCTAATTGCTCTCTAGCGAAGAAATCTAACGCTCTCTATGGTTGTTCGGCACTACCTCCGCCAGTGTCTCCGCACTAAGTGACGGTCACGCCTGTAAGCGTTTTTTTCTCTCTCTTTTAGGCTTTTGGCTTTGAGATTTTTGCAACACTGAGTATCGTTTCTTCTCTCTCTTTTAGGTTAATTTTCCCTTCGGCTACACGAAGATAGAGAAACGTCTCTTTTAATGTTTATTTCCCACAAAATTCTATAACTGAGTGCATTGCACTTCACTGCATACTCGGACATTTCATCGAACAGCTTCTGAGCAACACTCGTGTCCTAACTTTGAAATGCCCATTTATTAAAGTAGTGTAAGGAACAAATAAGCGTCTCCCATTCTTAAGTTAGAAACAACATGAAGAGAATATTATGAAATGAAAACAGGTGTAGTACTAGTTTTTTCCATCCCCTTTCTGGTTTAAGATGCTCGGAATATATATTATTTCCCAGTGATCGATTGTATCATGTTTATGAGTAGTTGAAGTACATATGGGGCGTGACATATGAAATAGAGGGCCGACGATAACGCTTTCTTGTTCTGTTTTCGTACGTATTTCTTCTCCGATGGTTTTTCTTCTTTTTAGACTCTTTCAAAGTGGGTTTTTTCTCCTCGTCCTTCTTTTCTTCTTTGGCCTTGGCTGCTCCTTTCTCTTTATATGCCTTTTGTAATCCTAAGTCATTACCATCCTCATATAGAGTTATTATTTCGAGTCTATTTTGTTTTCCTGTCTCTAGCACAGGTATTTGTTTCCCCAACTGTAGCTCCCCAAATTTATTAGGTACATCTATGTAAGTGTTAAGCGATTTCATAGAGATACCTAAAGAATGAGATATTGATGAAAGGTGTAGTAGGTTTTGGTTTGGCATATATGCATGACATGAGAGTTGTTTGTACTGGTTTATGTTTTCTATTGTTTTATACTTATTTTTACCGATTTCTTTTATTTTCACTTTGCTATGTATTTAGTTATTTTTCTTATGGATGCTGCCAAAGTAGTGATGCAAAAAAGCATCGCAGAGAGATTTATGATAAAGCAAAAGAATCTCGAGATTCACATTGTAGACAAGTATACGTGCAAGCACGTAATGCAAGACGATAAAAACTGCATGCTTAAACAAGAACAATTGCAGTTAGACATAGTCGTCGTTGTGTGACGAAGAGGACATTAGAAGAAAGTATTTGTATCGAGTTTACTTATAGTACACCTTTAGGGAAAATCATTTGATATCTGTTAAGTAAATATGTAACCTATTCACTGTTTGTTTATATTCTTAGCTGTATTCGTAGCTTTTGTACTGTTTATGTGAATTGATATAGATAAGTTTGCTTATTTCCTTTTTCCATTTGATTTCACTACACTTGATGCATTGCAAAATTGAGGTGTAACACTTCTAAAATAGTTATGTATGTGAATTCTGCATAATGTTTTTTTCTTCATGTTGCTTTTTCCTTTTTAATCCAATAAAAAGTCTTGACTATTTTTTTACGAAATTGTCAAACTCAAGGGCATGGTGGATATCAACTTGAGGATGGTTTTGAAGCTCAAATAGATAAGTTTAAATTTTTTTGTGTTTGGTTCCCTATCTTTGTTAACAAGAGACTCACCTTATAAGATGTTTTTATGTCTTACAAACAAACATTATTTTTATTTCTTAATGTTAATGACAATTTATTTTATTGTAGTTGCTGGTTGTAATTATAGTGTATCTTCCCGACCTAGACTTTGTACACCAGATCGCGATAGTCAGTATGACTCCGAAGAGAATCGACTTAGATCTAATGAATGTGTACAAAATAATCAGCAAACTACAAACTTTTGTTTGCAGAACATTCCAACTAAATCTCATGTGCTTGTACAGCCAACAATTTGTTCATATTGTGGTGCAAAAAAAAAATTATAGGGAGAGTAAAGGATTCTGCTGTTCTGATGGCAAGTTTAAATTGCATATACATAATGTACCTAATGAATTATATGAATTATTTACTTCAAATTCAGTCGTATTATTGAATTTCGAAAAAATAGCAAAAAGTTATAACAACCATTTTGCGTTCACATATTTTGGTGTCAAGTATGACAAATATTTGTGTAAGATGAATAAAGGAATTTATACATTTTGGGTTCAAGGACAAGTTTATCATTACATAAACCAACTTTTACCATTTGACAAAAACCCAACTTATTTACAGCTGTACTTCTATGATATTGAAAATGAACTATCAAACCGATTGCACATTTCAGGTAGATTTTGTGAATCAACTTTATAGATGTTAATTGTATCTTAAGGATTAATCCTTACTCTAGATTCTTTCGTTCATTGAGCAATATTGATAATTTACATACATGTCGAATACAAATAAGATGTGATCCAAGTTTAGATAAAAGAGTCTAAAACACTCCGACAACTTCTCAAGTAACTGCAGTTTGGGCTGATGATCTTCCATCTGTAGACAACAAAATCTGTGATATATCGATTTATGGTCACTATGACGCTTCACATAGAGTGCATTATTATTTTGATTGTTATGATCCCCTTCAATACACTTTGCTCTTTCCTTTTGGTGAGTCTGGATGGCATGAGTGTATTGAAAGAGGGAATAAAGAAATGTTTCATTCTTCTACCCAATAATACCCTTTAAACATCAATAACATAAATCCTGCAAATGAGTTGATTAAAAGAGAGACTAAAGGTTCATAATTTGAAAACTTGGTTTTCATTATTTTTTATTCTTTCGAACTTTTTCTTGATGGATTTTTTATATTTATCTTGTAGTTATGAAGAAGAGAAAGAAAAGGCTACATGTATCTTGTCGTGAGTATTACTGCTATAAATTACAAGTTCAAAACTCAGGTAACTGTATTTTGCTCCATGTTGGAAGGCTTTTCTAACAATATGTTGTTGATATGTACGTGAAAATTGAAACTTCTAGATTATATTACTTTGTAATAATCAAAAACAAATATGAGCTGAAGTTTATCATTAAATTGTTGATAGTGACGAAATCGATGAAAGTAGAGGTTATAAGATTAGTTGAAGAATTATTTTACATTCATCATTCACAGGGGTCCTAGAGATAATAAAAAACGATATATGGATGCTATGGCGTTGGTTCAATGATATAGTAAACCTAATGTTTTAAAACAATAACTTGCAATCCTAATTGACCAGAAATACAACAAGAACTAAGACATAATGATGAAAAGCAAAATAGACCTGATTTGGTTACACGAATATTTAGAGCTAAGTTGGAGGTGTTAAAAATTGATTTGTTTAAAAGACATAGTTTAGGTCCCTGTTGCTTCATATATATACGTAATTGAGTTTCAAAAGAAAGGTATTCCACATGCTCATTTTTGCTGATTTTTAAATCTGGATAAAAAAAAATTACTACAGTTGATTTGGTTGATAAAATTGTTTGTTGTGAAATTTCGGACAAAAATCGTTACCCACGTTTACATCCTATTGTTGTAAAATATATGTTACATGGTCCTTGTGAAATATTAAATCTGAATAATGTTTGTATGTCAAATAATAAAATATGCAAAAATAAGTATCCAAGAGATATACAATGACAACTTCACTTGGTAACGATTCATATCCACGATATAAACGTCGTAATGATGGTCAAAAAGTAAAAGCGAGGGGATATTTCATAGATAATAGATGGATGGTACCTTACAATCCTTACTTAACAACTAAATATGATTGTCATATCAATGTAGAAATATGTTCAACTGTTAAAATTGTCAAATATTTGTATAAATATGTTTATAAAGGACATGATCGAATAACTTTTTCCATGAGTGACAATCAAGAAGATGTTGACATTGATAAAATTTCCAGTTATCAAACTGTTAGGTGGATTTCTCCACCTGAAGCTATGTAGAGAATTTATGGATTTGTATTGTCTGAAATGTCTCCATCGGTTGTTTCACTATAATTACATCTTGAAAACCATTATCTAATTACTTATAAAGACAGTGATAATTTACAATCAGTTATTAATAGAGATTATGCACACAAAACAACGTTAAATGAATTCTTTCGTACCAATATTACAAATGAAAAGGCTAGAACACTTACGTATAGATATTTACTTTCTTATTTTGTGTGGGATGCAAACCAACGAATTTGGACTCCAAGAAAGCAAAAAATGTTATTGGTAGAATAGTTACAACTAATACATCTGAAGGTGAAAGATATTACTTACGCTTTTTGTTAAATCACATAAAGGATCTACTTCTTTTGAACAATTAAGATTCGTAAATGGTACATTGACATCTACCTTTCGTGAAGCAGCTCTTTTATATGGTTTATTAAGTGGAGATAATAATTTAGCTTAAGCTATTGTTTACCAAATGCCCTCTTCACTTCGTAGGTTATTTGTTACCGTATTAACCTTTTGTAGTCCTAACAATCCGCGATTGTTATGGGATAAGTTTAGAAGTTATATTTTTGAAGATTTCATCCAACAAGATATGTCATTTAATGATGCCCAAATAAAAGCATTACAATGTATACATTCTATATTAGAACCATTGAATAAAAGTATGAACGATCACCAATTGGTGTCATTTGATATAAGCATAGGAAAAGACGAAATGTTGGCTACCATGATTTCTGAAGAGCTCAAAAATGGCGGTAATCAAAGTGATGATTTTGATACAGAAAGAGCAACTATATGCTTATAATACAATTTTGGACCGGATCTTAAATGATGATAATGACATGTTTTTTGTTGATGGACTTGGTGGGATAGGTAAAACATATTTATACAAAGCTTTATTGGCAACTATACGCTCAATAAATCTGATTGCTATAGTTACAGCATCTTCTGGAGTAGCTACTTCGTTATTACCAGGTGGTAGAACTGCACATTCTAGATTTAAAATTCCTTTAGAAATAAATGATGATGTTAGTTTTCAACTACTAAACAGTTTGCATTAGCAAACCTTTTCAGAATAACTAAATTTATCATCTGGGATAAGGATTCAATGGTGAATCGTTACACCGTGGAGGCTCTAGATAAAATGTTAAGAGATATAAATGAACAAGATGTACCATTTGGTGGAAAAGTGATTGTCTTAGGTGATGATTTTCGTCAGGTTTTACCAGTTGTTCAAAGAGGAACAAAAGACAACATAAAGAAAGCGGGTTTGGTTTTTTTATATTTTTGGCCTTCTTTTACTCATTTACCACTTGTACAAACTATGAGAGCCCAATTCTATCCATATCCTATATTTATTTACTTCATATCAGAAATGGCACAGAGAAAAAACATTCATGTTATAGATTAAACTTCTAGCTGATATAACAATACAATTTGAAGATGAGTTTCGATCTTTGAAACATTTGATTAACACTGCTTTTCCAAATATAGAAAACTACATGAAAAATCTAGATAGAATGATTAATAGAGTCATTTTGACACCAAAAAATCAATGTCTAGATCAAATAAATAATATTTTACTAAAATAAATCTCAAGAAAGATATTTACATATTACAGTTTTAATGAAGCCATTGATAAATCCGAACAAAGTATTCAAGAAGATGTTTTACATACATTAACTCCAAATGGTATTCCACCACAT
>CAIGRL010194464.1:0-10302 GCA_903798325.1 Fraxinus xanthoxyloides | reverse complement strand
ACACTAGAAGATAGTGTAATTTCCCTTGGATTATTAGAGTAATATCTAAGGATATTAAGTTGAGCGAGACACTCGTCGACTCAGCTCGTGTTCGAGATGAATTGTGGTTGTTGATTGGTTTAAACACTAGAAGATAGTGTAATTTCCCTTGGATTATTAGAGCAATATCTAAGGATATTAAGTTGAGCGGGACACTCGTTGACTTAGTCGTGTTCGAGATGAATTGTGGTTGTTGATTGGTTTAGACACTAGAAGATAGTGTAATTTCCCTTGGATTACTAAAGTAATAACTAAGGATATTAAGTTGAGCGAGACACTCGTCGACTCAGCTCTTGTTCGAGATGAATCGTGGGCACGAGTTGACCATCAAACTTCTCACGCGAATCGTTCGTCGATTTAGACGAGTTAGTTCGTATGCGAAATGACTCGTCATAACGAGTGAAAAATATAATTTTAGTACAAATAAAAATTGGTAGTCACGAACGACTTAATTCGCCCATTGAATGCCGTTAATAATGTCCATACTTTCTATTCTTCGCTTTATAATGTATAAAATCTTCATGAATCATAAATTATTGAAAATTGATAGCGTTTGTAGGGGATTCAAGTGAGTCATAACTTCTTAAAAAATGTCCAATACATAGTATATTGTTGTATAAATAGTCCGCTCAACTTACACGTATATGAGCCTTCCAAGTCTTTTGTGCCCTCTTTATCTTGACACAGGTATTTTTAAGCCCCCCCACAATTTCTCGAGTTTTATTTGATGTTTTAATATCAGTTATACTAAATAACGTTACTCAGAAAATAAAGTACATTTTCTTTCTTTGTCAGTTTATCGAAAACACAAACAAAATTAACTCAAAAAGCAAGTGAAATTACATTGTTTATGCAACTGGACAAAATGTTTGTGTGTTGAGACTACCATAAATGGAGACTAGACATTTGAACCAACAATTAGCCACCGTTTGGTACTATCTTTTACTTATTTTCAACCACATATTTTTCAATAGAATAATATTTTCCATCACATCAATAACTTTTTTTTTTCAACCACACATTCACCATCAATCTACTATTTCAGAATAAATTCTTCCAAAATAATGTGGCTCAAACACATCATTAGTGAAACTGTATTGTCCTATATTGACTTTTGTGTATTTTCTGATTCATTTTTCACAATAAATACACGCTTGCTTCTAATTAAAAAAATTATAATAAAAAAAAGTGTAATTATTATTATTATTATTATTTTTTATTTTTATTTTTTTTTTAAAAATAGCATCGTCTTCCTTTACTTGAACTTGAGACTAGTTATTGAAAAATGTTTGCTTTGCTACATCTCAGATTTTAAATAATTTTAGGTGTGTAACAAGAAATTAAAATTTTTTTACAAGGAAAGTTTGGGAGTGTTCTGCCTTTGCATCAATCACCAAATAGGCAATCGGCTAAAAATTTCAGTTGATTGAATTGGAGAAGTCCATTATGAAAATGGGCTTAGACTAAGAATTGGACCAAGTCCGTTATATAAATGGGCTAGACTGTCCACTAAAAGCGATGTACTCCAATTGAAGCCAAATGGATCCATCTACCTGGGTCAACCAATAAATTGATATGATATGTCATCGATGCTTAACATAAGATGAACGCTATTGCTCCTTAAATCATTCATATATATATATATATGAAAAATCTCTTTCATCCATTTAAGAGTCTTTCATATCATCATCTTGGTCCACTAGAGAAATAATAATAATAATAATAATAATAATGGAGCTGCAAAAGCTTTTCAATTTTAGTGGAACCTATCCATTCCAAGAACGTGGAAGATAGATACACGCGATTTCTCAAAATATCCTTAATCATTATCTATAATATTAATATTATATTCTAATCCTAATCTTAACATGCAAATAATTGTTTCAAAAGATAATCTAGGCAGTTAATGTCTTGAGTATAGTAATTTAAACAGTAAGAATTGACTATAATCAGTACCAGTTTGATCTCTGGTGGACAAGCAGATTCTAGATTTTCCATTCCAGCTAAAATATATGCTACTCATTTGCATAAACCCATTTCTTAAATCACTCTGTTACTTTTTCTTGTATCCTGTAGAGCTTGATTCAACTTTGAGCTGCTGTTCATCCAAAAATGCAAAACCAAGTAAATCAACCTCCTCCAGGTCTGTCTGTCTCTCTTTCCCTCCCTCTCTCAGACAAGTACATGCACATGATCACGTAGCTTATTTTAAAGCACGAACAGGGAGATTTTTCATGGGAGCCATAAACACTAAGGAGAGAACAAAGGGCAGTGTTTGGTTAAAACAAGTACTAGCCCACCTCCTCCACATGCACAACTATCAACTCATTTACTAGACTTCTAAAAGAGTTCTTACTTGCAGGTTACCCAACTGAGGATCCTCCAATGGAGAAGAAAAAGAAGATGAAGTTTTGGTCACGATCAAAGCCGAAAGGAGAGAGGGGTTTCCTTGAGGGATGGTAAGCTGCTTCAATCAGCCTTTATGAAAAATTTACACATCTTGATTCATTTTCATTTCGACTAATACTACTCATCTGTGCAGCCTCTTTGGTTTGTGTTGCTGCTGGCTTTGTGAAGTATGCTGTGATTAAATAGAAGAGTTATGATATATATAAAGCAGTCAACTTCCAGTGTGTTGCAGCTGGCCTTAGTTTATTTTTATCCACGGCTATGTAATTAATTATATGTTATGATACTGCCTGAGGCTGAGGTTGATTTTATCAGCTAATTATCATACTACCAATAAAATTATATTTTTCCTTGTTTACAACATGAACTTTCCCTATCTTTTATTTTTTCAACTTTCCTTTAAAATACATCTAAAATGATAACAAGTACTATTAACCAGGCTTTGAATTTCTCCTGCAACTATTAGGCATCAATCACGTGAACAAGCATAATACAAGGTTTAACAATATGTCAGGGCTTGTAATTTTAACAATGTAATTTACAACTGAATTTCATGACTAAGTAGATCTGGATCACAGACTTGTGACAAGGCTAAATATTCATTCTTGTATCAAAAATACTTCAGTGTACAGTAGATTATGCACTGACCAAGAACTGATGTTTATTGAACTGTCTCAGAAAGAGGAAACAGTTTCTCCAGCACGTTGTTAGAAAGAATGTGGTTGGGGTCCAGATCCTTTCGTGCTTGGTTGTAGGAATCCACGGGAAATCTCTTCCTTAGCCTTGCCTGCAGAGCTGCAAGTTCATCTTTGTCCTTCGGAACCTGCATGCACGTCAATACGAGTTTATGCAATATTCTATTCCAAATTCATCTTCATGCCGTAGCAAAGATAATTATCTAAGCCAAAATTGGAAAGGTTTCGCTGGTTCATTTCCGCGTCTATAATCAAATATGTGCTAGATATTGTCCGATTAGCATTGAAGATCGTGTACAAATACCCATAGAAAAAAAAAGTCAGGATAACTGCTTTTGCCACTGTTTGACACACATTCTCTAAAAATAAATTTATTTCGAAACTTATTTCAACGACACATTCTTCAATGAAATAATATTTTCCATCACATCAATAATTTTTCCTTATTTTTTAACCACATATTTTTCATCATATCACTATTTAAAATACATTCTTTCCTCCATAATCCATCAAACACACCCTTAGAAATATTTATTGTCAATAAATATCAAAGCATTCAAACATCCTATACTCATTGTTACAGATTAAATTTCTTTTAGAGACCTAAATTTGAGCAGCTTCATTCTAAAATTCAATTTATACCTCAATTTTAGCCCAGTGTTCATAAGCTGAATATTTATCCCATAAATTTGTTTGCGTCAAACGCCTGTAGTGAAAGAAATCTTCCGTAATTTCTTTCCTCTGGCGAGCATCCATTGTAGGCAGATACATAATTATACCGACCTGGTAAATGCAATTCAAAGAGTAAGAATCTATAGTTGCTATGATATGCCATTAAAAATACAACAAATGAGCATAAGATATAGAAAAGAGCACTATATCTACAATAGAAAGAACTACATAAACACGGTTATCATCATTGCATTTTGCTACATGAACGGATGCACATCATGTTCACCGTATTTTGGAAAACAGACTACATGAAAGTTTAAACAAAATAATTCATTTTCAAAGAGTCAGTGGAGAGCACTAGATATGATCAGATTACCCAAGAGAATATGTCATCTTCGGACGAGCTATAAGCTGGGCTCATGGGGCTTTTGCTGCATGCTGTCCATCTCTGTTCAATAGGTGCAGGAGCGGGTATATTTTCTTTCTCAATGAGTTGCATCAATTCTTCAATATACTCCAGGTCTTTCATGCTTGGTTTAGATAGGCTTCCAACCGGAAAACAAATTTCTGAAACCCATTGTTGGCCACCACAATCAAAGCCCAAAATTTCATCGCTCCAGCCTACTCTGTATCCCTCCGACTTTCTCCAGAACTCAGCCTCTGCTTGATTGACCTTCATCACATAGTCTTTATTGAGAGGATCCAAGTCAAGTAGCTTATCTCTCATTTCCGTAAATGAAAGTTCATTTATGTTGGGTTCATTTTCTCCGGGAATATTATCTGTAACTGCTTCTTTCCTGATGATAATGGTATCAATTATCTGAAAAAACAACTCTATATATATATTGAAGATAATATAACTCATAAATTTTCGTTTTTTTTTTCACTATCTTCTCTTATATCGTGTTTTCTTTATTTGTCAACATGCGTCAGAAATCAAAACAAATATGATAAGCAGAGGTAAAGAATATAAAAACAAAAGAAATCTGACTACATTTTTCATGCTTTCATCCCAAAAGATTATGTTGATCAATTTTTCACTAGCTTCTCATTGCAAGAATTAGTCAATAGATAACTTCATAAGAACCAATTACCAAGCAATGAAAGATAATCATTTTACCTATACTTCCTTAGTGAATCGCGATAGAGATCCCTGAAATGCTGTATAGCTTCTTCTTGAGTATATTTCGGTTTAAACTTTGGTGGACCATTCCATTTTGATAGAGGATTACATGTCACAACCACAACTGTCTCAGTGTACGGAATGTACAAGTACTTCACGTGTTTGTTCTCAGACAGAAGTTTTCTGTAATTAAAAATTAGTGGAATTAACTCAATTTGCAAGAAATCAAGAAATTTGAGTACATGTACCTCATAATATTTCAAAATTATATTTAATTACCAGCAATGGACACCAAATTGACCAGAGATTGCCCAGTATCCATTAAATGGGGTCCTGTTGTTAAACTTTCTATTGGTACTTGTAATGTTTTTAGATAATCTTGTATAGAGTGTCAATCTTCCTCAGATTCAACTAGTTTTCATTTAACCAGAACAACATTGACCAGAAGAGGACGCACAACTGGAGCTTCTATGCTAGAACCTACTTATGGTGGTAAACGGAGCTTAACTCGGCCCATTTTCCGCTCCGGCTCGAATTGGGATGAGCCATGGCTGAGCCGAGCTTGAATTTTTTCATGAGTATGCTTGTCTTGAGCTCATGGGCCAATATATTTGACCGTTTTGGGTGGCCAAACGATCACATTACCACTTGGCCAAATGGTCATATATATATATTTTTTAAAGATCCCCCTTCCCCCCACTTAATTTTTTTCACTCAACTCTATCTTCTCAATTTACAATTATTATAAGCTCCAAAAGCTCTTTTCTGGTGCCATCTAAAGTTTAATTCTCTCTAAATTTACTTATTCGAGTTATTTATGAAGAATTCTAGTATAAATCATATTATTCTACCTCTTACATATATTAATTTGAAATGGGATACAACCATTAATCGTTAAGATTTTCAAGATTTGACTTCATAATTTGTAAGTGTTGTTTAGTTTACTTAATTTTTTTTTTTTGACTTTTTAAAGAAATTGAACACCTAATATCTTTTTCGTATACAATTTTAACTCAGCATATGTTAAAAGTAGTCAGTCCCAAGCCTGAAAAAAGAAGGAAGATTTCAATATTTTTTAAATTTAAAATTAAAAAAAAAGAAAAAGAGAGAGATTTCTCATAGACAGCTTGGCTGAGCTCACGAGGCCCACGAGGCAAAGGGCCAAACCGAGTAGGATTTACGGACATGTGCCGAGCTTCAGTGTTTAAGGGCTGAGCCGAGCACATTGCCACCCCAACCTACTGATGTACAAAGACTGACAGTTCTAGTATATGAAAGTCCATTGACACACAATAATAATAACTGAAGACTCACAAGGTCTACATGCATGGAAATATGCAGGAAGCTAAAAAATAACCCAGGAGTACAAAATGCAACTTCCACTTCAAAATCAACCTATCGATTGACTTTTAAATGTTTCAACTAACAGAAATGGAAACTACATTAAACCTGTTTCAATCATTTTTTCTGGTGGCACGATAAGTGAATAATCACAAGATCAAATCGATTGTGATTTAGTCAAGAATGATGTCAACTAATTCTAGTATAAGGTTCATCACATAAACATAACAAATTCAAGAAAAAAAACCATGTTTTACTTTCTCTTCAACATCTTTTATATGAGCATTTCTATTAAAGTAATTACCATTATTTGTTGGAGGAAGTTACTAAGATCAAGAAAAAATTCCTTATTAAGTGAAGAAAATGAATATTACTTGTGATTCTTTTTTATCTCTTTCAGGTTTGATACAAATGTGTGCTCTATGAGCTCCAGCCTCTCGACACATTGCAGAGTGACTTCTGCTACTACACCAAGTCCTCCAAGACCACAGCGAGCCAGATAAAAGAGTTCTGGATTTTTCTCTTTAGAAACCTCAATAGTACCCTTAGCAGGAGTAACTAATTTCATGCTGATGACCTGCTCATCAATAGGAGGTAGCCTTGCACCAGTGCCATGGGCACCAATCTGAAGGTTTGCAATACACATGAGCTAAAGACATAAAAAGCCTAAAAGCAACTTAAAACTAGAACATCAATAATAACTTCATAAACATACAAATGCCCCGTAGGTTAAAAGAAGTCCTTGACTAATTACATGTTACCAAAAACATTAGCGAAATAAGTGAATTATATATTCTCTTTCTTATCTATCCTTCTCCACAAACCTCCCAAGACAAGGTACAAAGAAAATTCTAGAATAACAGAAAAGGCTTTTTAGTTGATTTGCGAAGCATGAATTAAAAGAATCATTCATCGCCTACATATTTGAACTACATTGCTTCATGCGAACATCAAGACAAGTCGAAGCACAACCGTTTTATAAAATTAAAACAAAAAATAATAACCTCCACCCTAATCTACCTGAATGCTGACACAAAATATTTAAGTACGTTTCTTAAGCAAAAGATAGGCAATCCTTGAGGCAAGCACCACTCCTATCTCCACATACATTCTTGGGAAGTACACTATGCGAGCAACAATACAACTTGAAGCAAGAACACATATAGCCCAACAATTAAAATATCATATTAATTCAAAAGAAGAGCCACAATTGAACTTAAATTTGTCACCTGAACTATACCACCAATCTGCTGCTCCCTTATAGATGCAAAATTTTGCAATGTAATCCCATACTCTTTAATCCCATCCACAAGTTGCTGGACCCTAGTCCCAGCCTGCACCCTCACCCTTTTCTTTTCTTTATCCACCTCCAAAACCTCATCCATTAAAGCCAAATTGACCATCCCTGCGCGCGTCAGCCCAATGCCATTTGGGGACAAGCCCGACCCCACAGGCCGTATCTTTTGCTTATTTTGGTTACAATCTTTAACTACGGATTCAAGCTCTTCGAGGGTTTCAGGCTGGATGAAGGTACGCGTCTGAACTTCATGGGTACCGCTCCAATTGGAGACTGTGTGCAGGTCGGATGGAAGCGGGGCGTAGCGGAAGAGCTGGGCCTTCTTGTGCTTCGCATCTTCGGGGAATGGGAAGGAGTAGTAGGTAGCAGCACCGCAGCCAAGGAAGAGAAGGGTGTAGCCTAGGTATTTACGAAGCTCCGCATCAGTGGAAGAGGAGGGTGGCGGTGGGTTGGAGAGTGAGGAAAATTGGCGGCGGACGGCGGACGAGGGGGCGGACGCAGGTTTATGGGGGCGGATGAAGGAGTGGATGGCGCGTCTGACATTGAGAACTCGGAGCATTTGGGTGGTGTTTTACAGGGATTCAGTGAGAGCAGAATAAAATTAGACTGTAGGGAAAAAGTGGATCTGATCGACCTCTTCGATGGGATTAAGGATTTTCAAAAACAATAATGCACATGATTGCGAATCGGTGCTTTGACAGGTGGTGTGTAGTCAACATCTGTGTTGATAAATTTATTATTATTTTTTTCAAACTATCCAATAATACTACGTTACGTGTTCTTTTATTTTTAGATCGTCATTGAATCTGTGTAGCGTGATTGTTTCAAAAACTATCATATTTTTGTTCATTTCGTATGCAGGCAAAAAACATTTTCTTGCAAAAAGTTATAGCCCCGTTTGATAGGAATTAAAACTTGAATTTTAATTTAAAGTTAACAATTAATTTTAATAATATATTATTTATGTTTGACAATTTTCATTTCACATATTTTATCAACTTATATTAAAAGCCGTTGACCTTAATTTTCGTAAAGGTTATATGGCCAACATGTAAACACTCCATGTAGATAACTTCTTGTGCACGACAACAAACCTTTTGTTACTTGAGGCCTTTTCCGATAGTGATGGAAGAGGTCGCGAGCACTCCGATTATCAAGTTAGTTAACGTTGAAGGAGAATTACATTATCTTTCAAATTGTGATGCATGGGGTATTTACAGGAAAACATGTAGATTTGGGACCGTTAATGGAGGGACACGTGGCCTCATATGTTGAATGAGGTGTCCTCTCCAGGCATCAATCAATCAATTCACAAGTTAGCGGACATTTAATGCCCCCTAAAGTGTATTTGGTAATTTGACTTATTGGCGTCTGCTGTGCAGACATCACACTTCAATCAATCATTTGAAGCTTATTTCGACTAGATCTTTATATAAAAGCCCCTCTCTAACATGGATGATGCGATGCAATGCGATGAGATAGTATTCCAGTAGCACTGCTCCCTCTTTCCCGCTCATCTTACTTTCTTCAAAGGCATGTCACCTTAGAGCCTTGGTTTGACGAACGTAGATAAGGACCATATCATCTTGGCAGTTCGGTGACAGACATGTGGAACTTATTTGTATAATTGGTAGCTATTTTGATATTGATCTAGAGCCTCTATGTAAGAGGCGTAATAGTTCTCCAGCTTCATGTAAAAATATTTATATAATGTGTGGACTTCCAATATAAGATTGTGAAAGTTTATCTCTTATTTATTTTGTTGCACAATAAGTGTAGTTTCTCAAGTCCATATATGAATATTAATATAATGTGTGGACTTGCAACATAAGGTTGTGATGGTGTAGTCAATCATGAAGGCGATGTTCTTGCTTAAGGACGATGCTCTGAATGAAGGCAACTTTGAGAAAAGTTATGAAGTAGAAGTGATGTCCTTGCATGAATGCGATGCTCTGAATGAAGGCAACTTTAAGAAAAGTTTGTGAAGGTAGAGGCGATGTCATTGCTTGAGAACGAGGCTTTGAATGAAGAGAGTTTTATGAAAAGTTGTAAAGGTAGAGATGATACGCATCAGACTTTTTGAACGTTGGAAGGTTGACTATGAAGGTCTAAGTTGACGAGACATTTCATTGGAGTATGTGCTAATGATTTGAAAGCAATTGCACGTTTCCAAGAAAGACAATTAAGGCATTGCATACTCCCATGATATGTGTCTCTTGGGTCATTACTACTAATTATAGCGTATAGTTGTTGAACTTTGATGTGATGTGCTTTAAGCGGGCATGCATTATATCGATATCCTGGCCATCAAGGATGTTTGATGCTTGATATTTTATGGCGTGTATCAATCGACAAATGAATGGTCCAAATTGAACATGACTTTATCTGGCAGCTAGAATTCATGAACTCTACCATTAAACACTTCCTTTACACTCTGCAGGTTTTCCTTTACTTTTAGCAAAAGTTTGAAATCACCAAGGCACTTTACAAAGTGCAAAATCTCCAGTGAAGGTCTTCATACATTATGGCCGTAATCCCCAATATCCGTCGACTTGGGACTTTTAGTAGCGTTCACTTTTAGGCAAACGTTTAGATTATTTCACATTTCTCCATCTTTTTTCTTTTTCTCTATGAACAAATGGTTGCTTCTGCGATTCCCAACGAGGTGAGTGTGGGTAGCTTAACTTTGGTAGCCTCGGATATGAGTGAGCTCATGACTTTGTCAT
>CAIGRL010194460.1:0-13565 GCA_903798325.1 Fraxinus xanthoxyloides | reverse complement strand
AAAAAAAAAAAAAAACTTTTATTCTTCTTTTCCTGGTAAAACCAGCAAGGGGACTCATCCATAACCTCTTGAGTAAATCGCTATAAATCTTTGTATGCTTTACCTGCTTCGTTCAAAATTTTAACTCGAACCCACATAATGGTTGACTGCAGCATGACTTGATATTAACATTATTGATCATCAAATATGACAGCTTATATATTCTACTTTCTGTCACTTATTTTTGATTTAGATTAGATACATTTAGCAATTGCCAATTTGCAATAGCAATCAAAATTTAAAAAAAGGTGAACCAATTAATAAAGATGTAGGACCATATTGTTTGATTATTAACACAGTTATTATGACAAATTCTAAAATATTTGTCCTTTCAAAATTGTCTGTGTGCAGCACATTGCAACAAGGATGCTGTATTTCTACACAATTCAGTCACATATTTAACCTCGAAACAAACCGTGGTTAGTGAAATCTCGGCTTGCGGAGTAGTGACGACGGTTAATGACAGTTGCCACTTCTCAATTTCGTATATGTTCTAACACTATGGTTGGATCCTTAGTAGTGGTCCTAGCCCTAAAGGGATCTTTAAAGTTCTCGTGATCCAATCAATCACCTTCTAGACAGATATTTAGGAGCCGGCTTGTTGATCGGACTAAATTATGTCATCTAGTTGGCATCCACATGTACTCTACAATAAAATGACATATCTCGCATATTTCTTATTTAATATTGTATAGCCTACGTTACTAGC
Source organism: Fraxinus xanthoxyloides (assembly GCA_903798325.1). Lineage (NCBI taxonomy): Eukaryota > Viridiplantae > Streptophyta > Magnoliopsida > Lamiales > Oleaceae > Fraxinus > Fraxinus xanthoxyloides. The sequence goes on along the minus strand of CAIGRL010194460.1, from coordinate 12,817 downwards.
TTTATAAAATGAGAGCCAAACATAATTTCAAAAATCGTTCATACAATTCATTTCTAAACTGATTTAAAGAAAAAGCCAAATTACTTTTGAAGTTGGGAGAGTTTTCATATTTTTGTGAGACTCAAATTCTGAAAAATAGAAAATGTGGGAAACACCATAGCATTGCAGTGGACAACAGTTTGGAATGGGTTAATTTACTTATTGGCAACAAAAAAGTGAAAATGATAAAAGTTTTTTTATGATTGATTCAAAATTTTCAATTATGAGTCGACATCAAAATAAGTGCTAAAAGGAGTTTAATCAACATTGTCCATTGAGGCATTTCCACACTTTTCAGACAAATGTCATTTGTGGTCGGTCCTATAACAGGCATTTTGAACTATCGTTTTAACATAGAATCATTATCAACCATCTATTTATAGTGAGGGGGTTAAATCCATCGATGTCTATTCAACTTTTTACTTGGTGTCACCATGGTTATTTAACTTGATTTTGTTTCATCAGGCCACCTAACTTTATATTTCGTATCAATATAACCACCAAATTTGATTTTATTTCATCATGCTCATTGAATTACATATGACGTATATATATATATATTTACTTTACTAAAAAAAATAAAAAAAGTATTTAATAGAAGTTATTTAGAAAAATGAAAAAATAAAAACTTATTTAAAAAAAATTAATTAGAAAAATAAAATAAAAAGTTTTTAAAATAAAATAAAAAACCTTCTATTTTTTTAAAATTTATTTTAAATATATATAATACAAAGTTATCATTTTACCCTTTTAAAATTAATGAAAATAGTGAAAATAAATTGTGTGACCATGGTGAAATGTTATATGAAATTAAGTGCTCATGATAAAACATTATACGAAATTAGGTAACCATGGTGAAATGAATTCAAATTAGGTTGTCATGGTGACACTAAATCCATGTTTGGTTTGAATTAAAATTTAAAATCAAAGTCAACAATTAATTTTAACTACACATTTCATGGGACTCAGGACTTTTCAATCACACATCTCATCAACTTTTATCAAAATTTACTAAAAATCTGATTTTAATCTCTACCAAACAGGCGCTAAGTATAAAGTTGAAAGACCATGATGAAACAAAATCAAATAGGTGGTTATTGTGGCACTAAATATAAAGTTGTGTGACCATTGGTAGATTTAACTCTATAGTGAGGAGTATTTCCCAAGATTTTTAGAGATTGTCTTGCACCTAATGCTTGTTATAATCTCTATCTTATCTATTATCGTGTAGTTATAATATTTCCTTCGTTAAATGTCAAATTGCACGTCAAGTCCTTTCGTAGTTTTCTTTTCATTTTTTGCTATCAAAATAGAAGTTAACATCATCCTTAGTCAAGTTGGTGGGGTTCAAACCCATATCAACCAGATAACAAGAATACCTCTCTCTCTTTGCTCCTCAGGATCATTAACAATATCCAAAGGACCTAATAGAAAGACTAATTTTTCAGTACAATTATTTTGCAAAATTAACCATTATCTCATAGTATTGTCAATCTAACCCTCTTTAGGAAATCAGTAAATTTAACTTGAATTCCCCAAATTATGTACAGTTCAGGAGGGAAAAAGCTTTGAAGGTTAAAAAAAAAAAAAAACCTATTTTACATTATACAAGATCTTCAAATGTCTAGGAACAAAACAATGTTGTCATGTTTGATAAAAAAGACTGTATTGTACTCAACACTATTTAAGAGGAACAAAAACTAGCATCTTCTTCATTGTACAAAGTCCTTGTCGTCTAGTAATGCATACAAAACATGGCAGTTAAGCATGTTACAAGGCTGTCACAATGACATGTAGCTTTCTGGTTCAGAATAAAAACAAACCAAATGGTAATCCAAAGAAGGAAGCATCCCATACAAACTTCTCAACATTCATCTAATCTCATCTCCTCATAAAGAAAAATAAGAGCAATTACAATCTCAGGGTATGGTTGTACGAGATAAAATCACATTACCAGCCATTGAAAACAATATGCCAAAATTGATGCATTCAATAGCCTGAAATTTTATAAAATCCTAAAAACAGTTTCTAGCAAAAGCAGAACTAGGGATCTTACATGGCTTATAAAAAGAGCAATATTGTGCTTCAAATAATATTACAGATTTACGCTAGGAGAAACAATTAAGTATTTCAGGAATCGAACTGATCGAAACTAGCCAAGAACAATGCTCAATAACCTGCAATTCCTTTGTCTCAAACTATGAGCAAAGTTAATTTCTAACACCAACAAAACATAGAATCTCACATAGGATTAGATAGTATAATGAACAAGATTTTAGCTTCTTATTTTTTTCTTTTCTTTTCTTTTGCTCTACTTTCGAGTGTTATTCAATCTTCACCTACCAAATATGCTAGTAGTCTCTTGAATCAGACGGTCCAACACTAGCCAAGAACTTTGCTCAACACATAAGTAGGATCCAGTTGGAAAAGTAATCAGTTAAGATATGCAGTTATAAATCAAGTAATGGCCTTGCCAAAAACTATTTCTACAATCAGATTCTAGTGAATGAAGCACAAACCATTGGAGTAAATGCAACTGAAACTCTAGGGAAAAGATATATTTAGCTTGGTTCTAAACTTGACCATGGGATTCGATGAACAACACCGTTCTTTAAAATAAGCAACATGAAGATAGTACCACTTATGGGAGGACTGGAATTGAATGGTCGAGAATCAGTTGCCTGGCTATCAAATTCACGTTCTAAGCTACCTAAAACATATTACAAATATATGAGAACCTGAATGAATAGCTTACAAGAAAACGTGCGGTCATAAAATAAGACCTGTCTCAGAAAGACTTGCTGAACTTCTAAAACGATAAAACAGATCATAGTTTTAATAAAGGAGGATAAACTCTCTTTAATATTCCTGCTTTCAATCATGTAAGGATTAATGACACCAAAATCTGTAAAAGAATTGCACAATCTACCCTGTCAAATATGCAGAGTAGGCTCCTAACTTTTAAAATTGTGCTTTTACCACCAAAATTGGATCACACTTAGAAACGAAGATAAGAACAACAAATTTGCCTATCCTTTTAAGACCAAGCCATTCCTGAAACCTCGTAAATGCTTAAGGTAATTGATGATGATTAATAATCAAATGTCTTAAGTTTGTTATTCAAGCTCTAAAATACCTGCTGGGCTATAGAACTTTTGTGTTGCTTTTGAACGATGGAAAAAGGGAGTACAATCAATGTGATTATTTAAAAAGGCTCAATCAGATGGCGAGAAATTTTATCTTAGTGAAGTAAGGCATAAGCCTCATGACAAACCAATAACAGAATTCAAAATAATGTACAGATACATAAATATGCTCACGAGGTAATGATTAAACCATTGTGGTCTACCTTTTCACATGGTAGCATTATTGTTAAGTCCTTGGTATGGAACTTCCGGAACTCCAATGGCATTGCCAGTCCCACTTGAAGGAGGTAGGAGGATGAGCTAACTTGTGGGCCAGAGCTGCCTGGGGTATGAGCTTGAGACCAGGGGGGATGAGGAGGAACAGGTTATCACCAAAAAATAACTGAATCCTGCTTGTATGATGATCTGTTTGACAGTTTCTATTTTGAGTCTAACTTAATGGTTAATGTTGATTATACTTGGCCTGCACTTGTGAATTTTCAGGAGAAAAACACATTTCTAACACACATACGCAATCACTGAGTAGTGAGCTCATTCTCACCTACCAGATAAAGCGGACTGTAGCAAGCTTGATCTTGTGATTCCTTGCTGCTAACTTCTTGTGGACCTCCTATTCTAATTTCACAACCCATCCATTTACATTATCTACTGCCGCTTATGTCGTGTCAACAATCTCAAATACCCAGTCATCCTCAAAGGTGCATTTGGGACACTTATTGTATTTGGGAGGATAGAATTAAGGACAATATTAGAGTGGACAATGTAAGTTTGGAATAAGGTGTTTCAAAATAAAAGAGGAATTACCCAAGACTAATTCACTAAAGATATGTAGTTTGAACTCAAAGGAAATTCAACTGGACTAATTAGCAATAAAAGCATGAAACTACACTCAACAGCAAAATTTAAATCACATAATTAAGTCAATCAGATTTCGGCTGAAAATTATTATGTGAATTAAGGCAGTCACTGAAATTGTGAAAAGAAAACTGAATGTGTTCAATTCCCCTCTTTCTCCTTTACTCTAGATGATGTTCTTCAAACAGTTCCCTTAATCTTCCTCCTTTTTAAAACCACTGGTGGCCTTACATTTTTATCTTCTCGCTCTTCTTCTAATTTTCCTTTTTTCATCCCTCCTTTCTTTGGCTTTAGTATTAAATTTTAATTTTTCTCCCTTTTTTCTTTTCTCTGTTTCTGGCTGATCTCCTCTTCTTTTCTTGTGTCTTTCGTTTTGCTTCAGAGGAGAAGAGATCTTTAGGACTTCTAAAGCTCCACAATCCAAACGCCTTTTTCCTTCCTTCTCTCATTGCCTCTTCTTCTCTTCATCCGTTTCCTTGCACCAGATAGCATAGAGGTGCGAAACAAATGGCCTCACAATATAATGTTCAACATGCATAAATGTGACATGACGCACGTGAACGACTTGATGAATGAATTTGACTTACAGATGAGAAACCAAAGATTGAGGCAACTGGCAAGAACAGAGGTACCTGAGTATTTTCAGTTGCATTAAATAAAGTAAAATATGGAGCTGGTCTCTAGACAGTATAGATTGTAAGAATGGGTTATATATCAGAGTCAAACACACGATAGAAGATGTTTAGGATCATTGACAGACTAAAAACATTCCCAGGATGAAAACAAAAAGATATATGTATAGCACAAGAAATAAGAGGTGGTCTGTTACTATCATTGGGAGTTCTTCATAGGGTGATTGATATATTATTTTGGTTGGATAAAAGTCAGAAAGGAAAATGATAAATGAAGACCATTCCAAAAGGAAATGATAAACTGCAACAATCTCAAAAAATAGGACAACTCTTTCCACCAAATAATGTAACTATTCAAAATAGTAGAATGCCATTAGGTTGTCTGACTAAATAGGCCATCATTTACAGAGAATGCTTTGGTACTAAAATACTGCTAAGATGAAAAAAGGAGAATGTGGGAAGTAAATAAAAAATGGGAAAAAGAAATAAAGTTTCCACAAGCTCAGCAGGAAATTTACAAAAACTAGAAATTGAGCCCTGTGGAACTGTTGACAGATTTTTTGCTCTATACCATTCCCAAGTACTCGAGCTACAGAAACCCAGAAAACATTAGTAAACAAGTAGAAGCAAGGAAAAAACATTAATGTATTTTGGAGAAAATAATACACACAAAAATTATGATTTGAATAGATTATTGTAAGAATTACTGCAGGTTACAAGCTTAAAAAATCAATTGTAGGAGATATTTGCAACTTACAAAAGGAATCAAGGATGAAAAGAAAAAGACTATTTTGACATATGCAACAAAGTCCTAACGTGACAACCTGACAGATAGACATCCTCGAGAATTAGCTTTTGAAGAAAATTGGACATAAAGGAGGCCCACAAAGGTAGTACTATTGGCCTCACCTATAATCACCACAAGAACAAGTTCCATCTCTAAAACGGTGAAATCTACTAGCATCCCTCACAACAATTTCTCGTTTAGTAACCATGCCTATTAGTTTAATTGCATTATGGCAGTCGTTGCAAATCCTATGACTTTGCACAAGTTGCAATGCGGTTGAATCAGAAGTGCTGATTAGCCCAAATGAAACAGCCAACTTTTCACTGTGATAAGTAAGCATGCGCTCTTCTCGTTCATCCACATCAGGAAGTAAGGTTCTTCCTTCAGGAAGATATCCATTTCTAGCAATCTCCAGCATTAAGTTATCCAAATTATCATAGATATCCTTGGTTAGATGATGGCATTTATCTCCAGTGAGGAAAGCATGTGGTTGTTTCTTAATTTCTATCCAACTACATGCTGGCAACATTCTCAAGCCTTTTCTCTTCAAGGTTTTCAACTTCAGCTGCTTCTACCAAGTTCCCAGCATTGGTAAAAATATTCATAAGTACAACATAATTAGATAGCTTTTCTGGTCCCATCCCGTAAAGTTTCTCAGCAGCAAATTTCCCAAGCACAAATTCTTGTGGACCCTACAAGCTGTCAGCAAGGCAGCCCACATGTTTATCTAAGGCCTGAATGGAGTATCTCTTATCAATGCAAAAGCTTCATCCAGAAGCCCTTCTCGACCTAATAATTCAATCATGCAAGTATAGTGCATTGCTCGAGGTTTCACCTTGTAATCCCTACTCATTGATTCAAATGTTTCTCACCCATGATCAGATAGCCATGAATAACTACAAGAAGATAAAACTGCTAACAATGTAGCATGATTATGAATCATTCCTTCAAAAATCACCCTCTCGAATAACTCAACTGCCTCGATTCCACAACCATGATTGCCATATCCAGATATTAAGGCATTCCAAGACACGACATTCTTTTTTGGCATCCTCTCAAAAACACGTCGAGCATCTTCTATCCTTCCCCATTTGCAATAGAAGTCGACAAGTGCTGCGCTAGCAACTATATCTAACCCAAAACAACGACAAACTATCCCAGCATGATCTTGTTTGGCATGCTCTAATGCTAGTTTTGTACAGACTCGTATAATAATTAAAAATGTAAAATGGTCAATTTTGACACCAGAATCTTGCATTTCATAATACATTTTCAATGCTTCCTCACTATAGCCATGAAGTGCATAACCCAAAATAATACTATTCCATCCTACCGTAGTTTTCTCTGGCACCTCAATGAAAACAAACCTTGCATCCTCTACACTACCACACTTGCTATACATGTCAACACAAAGATATCATCATACAGGCCCATCTTCAAAGTGCAAGCATGCAATTGTTGTCCAGGAGATATGAGTTCCAACCCAGCTGAAGATCGAATCATCGTCGCGAATGTCCGAGATCCAACATCCACAAACTCCTCCCACATCATCAAGAACAACCTAAATGCCTCTACATAATCTCCAACATCCACAAGCCCCCCAATTATGATGTTCCAAGAAACCAAGTTCCTCTCAGGCATAGTGTCAAACAACATACGTGCATCAATCATCATCCCGCATTTTACATGCATCGACAACACCCTGTTTCTTATATACAAATCCGGCTCAAACTCAGAATTTAGCATATAATTAAACACCCTTTTGACGCCTCTAATTGATCTCAATCCAATGCAAGCACTCACCAAAGCATCATAAGTATTGGAATTAACATCATTGTCATCCTCGCATTCTAAAATCTCGAACAATTCAAGAGCGTCGCGGTACCTCTTACAAAAACCAACTTCTCTATTTGACCACAAATTCCAGAAGTAAACTTCGAACCATCCAAATGGGTTTCTGTTTTTTCCTTCAGATTCCTATCTTCTGTTTTTAAGGGTTTAGGCATGGGTCGGGGCCTTAAGCCTTGTTGATCTAGAAAAGATCACCGAAATTGGAAAAATAGTGGAAAAATAGGACTCTGCATTTTTGCTTTTCAAACAAAAAACACTCGGAAAAAGATGATATATGTTTCAAAATAGTGTGAAAATGCAAATCTGCAACTGCTTTGAATTTGATCTAGAGGCAAAGAGATGTCCATATGCTAATATAAAATGGTTTCCGAATAATCAAATTCAGCAAAGCAAGATAAACTTGAAAGAACTAGCTGTACAGAGATTTGGATGTGAAGAAATTGGTGCAAGAATATGAGAGGGAGATTGTCAGCTTTGAAAGATCCGCCAGTTTTGGTTTTTCTCGTTTAACTTGCAACGTCCCCAAGTTGTCTGTCTGTTAAACTACGCGCAATTAAAAAGGAAAATATCAAATCCATCCATTTACTACGGTCAGTTTGGTACAACTTAAAATTCAATTAAAATTAAAAATATAGTCGTTATTGACCCCACCTATCTAATAAAAATCAACAATAAATGCTAATTTTTCAATTTTAATCTCAACCAAACAAGGCTGTGATTGATTCAATAATTAATTAACACGTTACACAAAATTTCCCGCTGTGGACCGTGCTTTCTATCTCGGGTCAACGATCGGGACCAAAAACAAGGGACTAGCTGGCGCCACCTATTGGAGGGGGGAGTCCGATAGGGGGGCACCAATTGACGCCCCTGTCCTTATCTCGGTCATTGATCAGGGACAAGTGGCTTTCCCCATTGCAATTTGGGGTAAGAGTAGGGGTGGACGTGTGTTGGGTTGGGTCGGTTTTTATCTCAACCCAAACCCAACCCAACATTATCGATTTGTTCGAAATCCAACTCAACCCAATTATGTGTCGGTTGTGTTGGGTTAGGTTGTTCGGTTTGAGATAATCTTATTGGCACCCAAATGCGTTCAAATTAAAACTTTTTTTTTTGCGGAAAAACTATAACCTAACATTATGCAACTAAAAATTCAAGGCTCTATATGCACCATGACATTAGTTTATTGCAACCTCAAAATTCCGATTATTGCAAATAGAATAGAAATGCTAAACTGATTTTCTGTTTCTTCCCATAAATCCACTTCATTTACCCTTCATGTGCATTTTCCCAAACTCCAATACATAAAAACCAACTCAGATTCTAATAGGAAACGGAACAAACATAAATTTGATTTTATTCTAACAGGAAACGGAAAAAATTGCTCTTCTAAAATTTATGTTGGGACTATAAGAAAGATAAGGCAATCTTCGTCATAATAAATGCTTCAAGTCATGTTTTCACTAGAGAATAATCGTCGAATAACTGACACAGCCTATATTCAAAGTGACATTGTTTTCTTGATTTTTAATAAGAACTTTATTTTCGGTACATTTTCTGTATTATGTTTACTAAAATTAATAAAATAAATGTGTCGCATATGCAATTTAGTATATATCTATATTATATTTTTTGATAAAGGACCAATATTGATAATATATGTATTTGTGTGAACTTAAGACATCTTCACGGTAGGCCTAAACAAATATTGTGAATTAGGTTTTGTTTTTCATTTTAAGTTTTAACGTCGTTTTCTTTTTTTTTTTCCTTTTTTTTTTCACTGTATTCGGGTCGGGTCGGGTTGTGGGTGTTAACCCACAACCCAACGCGACCCGACCCGACCCTCGGCCCCAAAACCCGAAACCCGACTAAAAAAAGCAAAAAATCGACCCAAACCGGTCGATTTGGGTCGGATTGGGCGGCTTGCTCGGGTTGGTTTGAGTTTTGCCCACCCCTAATCGCTAGTATAGGTGTCTACCTCCAGCGGACCGTCGACCCCGTAGATTTGTCGACTCCCATGAGACCGCCTACCACTATGAGGCCATGCTACGACCCTCATGCCTGTCGCGTGAAGCCGTGGACCCCCATGCCTACTGTATGAGGTCAACACTGCCCAACAGTGAATGTAGGAACAACCAACCACTTAAGGAGTGGGAACCATTCAACCCGAACCTGGGGAAAGTGGGGAGGCTTACGTGAGACACGTAGCACCAGCAACCGCCAAACGCAAGCGTAGCCATGTGTGCCCATAAATCCCTCATAGGTGAGAAAGGTTTGTCTTATTGAAACCCTGAACTGTTGAACCTACATTATTCTATCATCCCACTTTTCTAAGCCAACAACTGATTCTCATGCCGGAGGTACAACGGGGGAGAAAGTCCCGACCTCTTTTTGCAGGTAGAAACCACTAACTGAAACAACCGGACTACCGCACTTGGTAAAGTAAACATGAAAGATAAACTCGCAAACATTTCATTGGCGCTGTCTATGGGAACTTCCACTCAATAGAAAAGATATGTCAAAGAGACGAACAAGGTGTGAAACACGTGTGGTTGAGAATACAGCAGAGATGGAGTTAGAGTCTGTCGCAAGGGATCAAGACCTGCCGCCCCATCGCAATACGTAGCGTAGAGCCAATTTAATGCCTTGGAGACACAATTGGCAGCCTTGATGACCCTTTTACAAAGTCAGGTGTAGAAAATTGCAGCCCCTCAGTACAGTTTGTCGGAAGCCGTACATGAGCAACCATCACATGTGGCTCAAACGGTTACCCCCCCTCGTTATTGCCCAATAACAGGAGACATGGGGGCTTCAGGTTTTATGTTTCCACATATTCTCTAACCCGTGACAGACTTGGAAAAGAAAATAGATGAGATGATGAACCAGAAGATAGAGGATGCATTAACCAAGAGAAAAGACAGGCGCATGCAGATGGTCTTGGCGGAAGATCATTTCGTCCCTAAGATTATGGTTGTGCCTTTGCTGAAAGGCTTTAAACAGCCGATGATAGAAGCATACGATGGAGTCACAGACCCATTGGACCACTGCGGACCTTCATTGACTTAATGAGGCTCTACGCTGAGGAGGGAGGCTAGAGACCGGGTGGGTGGCCACACTGGTACCCAGGTCTATAATGACATTTGACAAATTGTCCAGCAGTTTCGTGGCATACTTTATGAGCAGCAAAAGGAAACGAAAAATATCTATAGGACTAGATTCAGCATGAGTATTTGGCTACATTCAGCAGGGCAACACTTGGTACAAGGGACCTTCAAATGTCTGCAATAGTGACAACATTAATGAACGAGACACGAAATCGGGCTTTCAAGATGTCACTTTCCAAAAATCCTCCGGAATCAATTCATGGTAGGTGATGTACGAAAACTCATTGACAAAGACAGGCAGATGAATGAGTGTTTAAGTCGGGGGTACCCTCAAGACCGGTTGGTCAGGAAGAGATGGGAAGAGGTTAAAGCCTTCATCCCTTTGAATACTCCGCGAGACGAGATATTGTTGAAAATTCGAGACATGAAGTAACTCGAATGCCGAGACCGATGGAAGCATCAGTTGGCAAATGGGACAAGAACAAGTATTGCCACTTACATAAGGACTATGGGCATAAAATTGAAGAATTTATACATTTGAATGAGGAGATCGAGTGTCTCTTGAAGCGGGGATTTTGAGCAAGTATGCGATGAATGATCGAGGCAAGCAGAAGGTTGATGATCGACCTCCGCCTAGAGCCGGTGTTATAAATGTATTTCTTGGAGAAGTTGCGATGGGTGGAGATTCAACTATGCTAGAAAAAATTATGCACGAACAGCTGCAGTCTGTTCTATTCAAAAAAGGGCAAGGTTTGATCAGAGCATCAAACTTGATGAAGAAGACTTAATAGGTGTGGCAACCTCCCACGATGATGCCTTAGTAATAATTGGCAACATAGTAGACTATGATGTAAAAAGGGTGTTGGTTAACAGCGAGAGTGCAGCGAAGGTTCTCACTTGGGAAGCATTTCAAAGTTCAAAATTTTTAGGGGAAAAGTTGAAAGCTGTGTCGATCCCCTTATAGGATTTGGACGGACTACTGTGATACCAGAAGGAATAGTAGAGCTACCAGTGACGTTGGGCACCTACCCAGCGAGTGTGGCCATCCTGGCAAATTTTTTGGTTGTCAAAACCCCCATGGCGTATAACGCGATCTACGATCGATTGTTGCTGAATGTTGTAGGGGATATTCCTTTTACTTACCACCAGGTGATGAAATTTCCAACCAGTCGAGGTGTGGGATGTATGAGGGGCAACAAACAGTTCTCGAAGAAGTGTTATGTGGACAACATACGGACGAAGGGATCCCCACCAGTGATGATGCTGGACCTCGAACACCAAAGGGACGAAGCGAACCCCTTGACACTACAGAAAAATTGTGGTGGAAGGAGGACATAAATTTAGCGCAGGGACAGGATTGGAACATGGCGAGAAAGAGGAGTTGGTGAAATTTCTGACAAGTAATTTGGATGTTTTTTGGCTGGAGCCTGAGTGACATACCAATGGTTGACCTGTATGTTGCACAACATCGCTTGGGTATCTTAATGGGTGCTAAATCGATAAAGTAGAAGAAAAGAAATATTGCCCCAGAGAGGTAAGCAACAGCAAAGGCCGAGGTCGATAAGTTACTGCAGGCAGGTTTCATCAATGAAGTACAGTATCCCGAGTGCTTAGCAAATGTTGTCTTGGTGAAAAATAGAATGGGAAATGGTGTATGTGTATAGGCTACACCGGACTCAACAAAGTGTGTCCAAAGGACTCGTACCCTCGACCCAAAATAGATCACCTAGTAGACGCTACATCGAGTCACGAACGGCTAAGTTTTCTAGATGCATTCTCTGGGTATCATCAAATCTTTATGGAAGAGTCGGAACAGGAGAAAACCTCTTTCATAGTTGATGCTGGGACGTATTGTTATACGACCATGCCGTTCGGTCTAAAAAAACGTCGGGACAACTTATCAGAGAATAGTGAATAAGGTCTTCAAAGATATGCTCGAAGGTTTCATAGAAGCATATATGGACGACATGGTCATCAAGGGTGTGAAGGCCAGCAATCATGTTGGCGACTTCCAGAAAGTGTTCAACACCGTTCGACAAAACAAGCTGAAGTTTAATCCAGAGAAATATGTTTTTGGAACAGCAAGTGGTAAGTTCTTGGGTTACGATCATACAAGGGGGCATCGAAGCGAATCCGGATAAAATTCAAGCCATTTTAGAGATGAAGAGCCTGAAAATAGGAAGGGTTCAAAGCCGGGTAGCGGCATTGAATCACTTTATGAGTTGAGCTGCGGATAAGTGTTATCACTTCTTCAAGGTGATTGGGGGCTTTACCTATTTTGAATGGACCAAGGAGTGTGAGTCGTTGGAATCTTTAAAGAAATCGTTACAGCAGCCACATGTCTTAACTGGGCCATGCCTAGGGGATGTGTTGAGCCTATACTTAGTAGTGCCAAAATATGCA
>CAIGRL010194402.1:0-12049 GCA_903798325.1 Fraxinus xanthoxyloides | reverse complement strand
AAATAAGATTTCACTTCTTCATGGACTTCCCGCCAGAGGCCGACATTTTGATCCTCTTTGCTGAAGAAGAACCTCCGACATCTTTTTTCCTCTTTCCTTTATCAATCTCCTTCATATTCAAATCAACTCTACGAGTTCTAACCATTTCAACTCCCACAATGCTTGAAGCTAAAATATAATATGGCTATTGCAGTTGAATCTCTCACGATAATGCCGGCGATTGTGAGTTGTGGGGTTGAAAATGGTAGAAAAGGAGAAAACGTGAGTTCTGCTGTTTTGAGAGAGAGATGTGGATTTCTGAGAGAGAGAAAGACAGACAGACATGGGTTTCGTGTTGGGGGAAGAGCAGTTTTGTGAGAGAGAGAAACGTGAGTTTGAATTATATACGTGGACGGTCCAGATTAATTAAGACAATAATTTTAGTTGATATAATAAATTTATTTTTATAAATTTAGAAAAATGTAATTACCACCTGATTTTTGAAAATTAAAATTCATCCTCTTATTTTTGAAATGTAAACTTGAAAACTAGGGTTTTAGGTAATTTTACCTTAAACAAACCTTAATTGAATAATAGATAAATATCTCACGTCTCTCTGTTTTTATGTTAATCATGTAAAGATCATGGATATTCAATATCAAAATAGTAAGAAAACTTTCGACTCCATGTCCACACTCAATCTTATCAATTTAAGATTACCTATCTATTTCCATAGTTCAAATTTCTTTCTCAACTCTCAATGTCTCCCTTGACAATTTGATTTCTCCCTTCTTTTTGTCTCTCAGCAACTCAAATTGTCGTCATATCAAGGTCACAAAAGTGTCGTCCAACTTTTCATGATGTTAGGACGAAGAATACAAGGGTGTAACACTATGTATGCAAAGTATTTTTGCTTGAAACGCGAAGAAAAAACATTAGTTTGGCTTCTAATGACTTGCATGAAATAAAAGGTCTTTTTAACGCAACGTAGCTTATTGAAAGGACTTGATGAAACCAATTCTTAATTTTTCAATTTTACAAGGGGTATGTTTCACAGTTTAGATAATGGAAATCCGCAAATAATGGTTTGGTTTGGAACATTAAATGTTTTGAGTTGAAAATATAACACAAATCGCCCAAACCGAACCGTGTTCACCCCTAACCGAGGCCCTTGTTCGGATCGAGTAGATAAATTTAATATGGATGCACATGATTCGATCAAAACTCGGCTTTGACCGAGTTAACCTGCAATTTTGACCTAGTTAACTCGATCGATAGACCGATTTTTAAAATTGCATTTTAAAATATTGGGGGTCCAACAATCTTGGACCTCTAAGTAAAACAATTACCTCCTCACTATTAGAATTGTAGAGTACTTCAATCTTTATTATATGCAAGAAGTACTATTATCTAATTTATCATTATATATTTTCTAAAAGTTTTTTATAAAAAAAATTGGTCAAACATTTAACTTTATTTTATAGACCTAAATAATTAGTGAAAAATAATTTTAAAAAATACATAATTTTGCCTAAAAAAATTTATAAACTTAATTTTTTTTATAGATTTTTATGTAATGACCTTTTTCCCACACCTACCTAAAAATGATGAAGAATGTTACTTATATAGTCACGATAAACATCCTTACTGCCCTCACAATCTCATTTTGATTCTTTCACTTTTTTCTCCTTTGTTGTCCTTGTTGTGTTCTTTAAGAGACCCTTTGTTGATTTGATTTGGATATGAATATAATAAGATAGATAACATATCACATAATTGTACAAGTAACACAGACATTAAATTATCTAAAAAAATCAGTAAATATCACCATTGACACTAACATATTAAATTAGTTTTTTGCAATGCTCAATGCTTGCGTCCATTTATGTTTTAGCAACATTCTTTGCACATTGTCATTGATATTCTTGCAACGTTTATTGCACTTTTCCATTGATGTTTTAGCAATATTCATTACGCGTTGTCGTTGATGTTTTAACAACATTTATTACACGTTGTCGTTGATGTTTTAACAACATTTATTGCACATTACCATTTTCTATCTATCTTTTAAAAAAGAGTTTATTACATACATTGTTACATTTATATATATTAATTTTCATATATAAAACTCATTCCACATTAGTCATTAAATTTATTTATACAATAATAATGAGTAATAAATCCATCATCACAAATCCTTCTTTTTAAAAAAATAAAATTACTTGTATAAAAGAAGACAAGTTAGCCTATAAATACAAAACTAGAAGATAAACTTGAATTTATACGGCACTTAGATTACACTAATTCAAAAAATGAAATATTTATGAGATTTGTATTTATGTTCCCCGTTAGACTAGGTATCATCTATCATCTTAAACTTTCAATCTAAACCTGCATCTGCAACTGTAGCTTTTTGAAAAAGGATCTACCCAGTTATTGTCCCCTTTGATAGTTCGTTCCCACATCTCTTTGAATATTTGAAGTTTTGTTGTTGATTGCCTCCGAATTAGCAAAATCCAACTATTTGCAATGACAAAAGACTAGAATTTTTTTAATAGACTTGAAATAATTTATTCAAGCCCGATTATCAAGCATATATATGATTTTAACAATATTTTTGGGATGATATGTTTATGTGCGGACAAAGAGGAACACATAGATAACAGTAATAATAATGCACCATAAATGTAGTTTACACATCTCCAATTGCACATTAATGCCATGTCTCTGAAGATCAAGAGCATAAACGGATTTTTTTTTTTTTAATAGTTCTGTAAAAACTGATTTTAAAAGTCAAAACACATGATAAATAAACTCGATAAGTAGAGAGAAAAATAGAATATCAAATTGTGATAATAACCTTAATCCTTTACAAGCTTGCTTCAAGAAGCATCTTGCCGATTTGTGGAGTGAAAACTCCCATTAAAAAATTAAAATAAAAAGGCAATTAGTTTCCACAATCACATAATGAAACCAAGTAACCAGTTCAATTAAGCTATTAACATTCACATCATTCAACGCTTAATAAAAAGACTATTAGGACTTATTCATCTTGTAATTCATATTGTAATGCTTTTTTTTTGTTCTCAGCCAGCTTTACGTGTAAGTAGTTAGTTAATTAGTTAGGATGGCTGACATTTCTTTTGGCTATTAACTGATTGAGGCGACTCAAAGTGCGTTGAAAAACTAAATCAAAGGGATACATCATTTATAGAAATATATTTTTTCCAATTAGAACGTTTACTATGCAAAAATTGGTTTCAATATTCGGCTAAAAATCTGGAATATAATTTGTGCGATTGGAAATTGATTTTGATACTATTTTGATCATATTTCAATTCTTTTTAAGATCTAATTCTATCCAATTGTCTTCTAAAAATATTCAAAGTATATTCTTGTGTCCAAACAACTATTGAATAATCACAATTTCGTCCTAAAACGTTGGATTTTGTCATTTTTCACTTCTTTCTTTCGATTCCTTGTTCAACCATTGAATTTTACATATATAACATAAAAAACAACAACTTAGGATATATCTTGTTAGAAGAACTATCAAATATCGTTATTTTAGACCTTAAATAAGTATATAAAATACACTTATCACCACTCACCGATGGCACAACCACTTACTATGTCGATGCCGATGCTGAATGGCATGGGACCATTAGTTTTTTGCATGAGCGTGGGAAATTTTGCCTAGTGAGGTGGCTCATTTGGTAATGGAGTATATTCTAGTAGCGTTCGAGACAAATGTGAAGAAGAAATGACAGTTAGGATTTTGCCTTTGTTTTAATTTACAGTTGGGTATGTGAAGAAGAAATGAGAGTTAGGATTTTGCCTTTGTTTTAATTCACAGTTGGGTATGCCATATGTGCTATTTTTATATGGGTTACATAATTTTGACTAGCTCTTCTAATTGGGCTTTGGGATTTGAGGTCCATAAGATAGGAAAAAATGTTTTGCAACAGTAAATGAATGTCACAAAAATTTAAATTTTTCATAACAGTTAATGAATGTTGCAGAAGACTATATATTAAGAGTTTCAACAATAGGCCAATGAACGTTGCTATAGAATCACATTTTAACAATTGTCAATAAACGTTGCAAAAAATAAAACTTTTTGCAACAATGAAGGAATATTGCAACAATTAAAACTTTTAGCAACAGTCATTGAACGTTGCTAAGAGTTTAGCAACATGCACCGAATGATGCTATAAACATGACTAGCAACAAATAAATGTTGCAAAAAGTGGAACTCTTCGTAACAGTCAAAAAAGTTGCAAAAAGTTTCGTAACAGTCAAAGAAAGTTGAAAAAAATGAAACTTTTTGTAACATTCATAAAACGTTGCAAAATGATATTTCAGTAATTAGTACTAAACACTGCATAAACTCAAGTTTTAACAATAGTTAAGGAACGTTGCAAAAAAAAAAACTTTTCGCAACAGTCAAAGAACATTGCAAAATGTAGTTTTAGCGTCATACATTTAAAAAATATTGTCAAACTTAATTATATTAACCAATGGCAATATAAACTTATTAGAATGTTGTGATAGGTCTCTTTAGCAACACCTAATTACATGTTGTAAAAGGTCATTGTTGTTGTAGTGCACAAAAGAAGCGATAACATATAACTCATGTAAAATGATCATTTTTTTGTGAAAAGTTACACAACATTTTAACTTTTGAAAAGTTATAATGAAAAATTATTTTTCAAATTTATTTTGGCATCTCAGTTTTTTTATTTTTATTTTTTTATTTTTTTCTAAAGTTGGTATTTATAAATTTATTCCTTTATAGGTGCTCCAGCCTTCGATACGGACCATGTGGGGCCTAAAGTGTATCAGCCGCTCTGAGTTTAGGTACTTAACTTACTTACGATTAAAACCAAGAAAAATTGGGATTGAAGACTAATTTTAATGAAGTCTAGCTGTGAAATGAGTTTCAGACACACAAACACAAACAAAATGAATTGCCAATATGTAAAGTCACGCAACATACACATGGAATTAATTCAAATGTCCAAGTCTTGTACATTTGATGAAGGTGGCAATTTTACACATCTATATATGATTCACATGTGCTGGAAACCCATCTTGAATCTTTTTTTTTTTTTGATTTAATTTAATGCTAGATTTATTGAAATAATTGAAACAACTCAATTCTTTACAGTCACGAAGAGTTGTGTGAGTATTGATAGGAAAAGAAGTAAAATCACAATTAGTACAAGTTGCTAGACATGAAAGTTTTTTAAGGCACTAAACAAAAAAGTTAAACTACTGTGCAAATTTGGTTGTACTTAAAAGTATGTCAAATTTACTTTTCAATATGAGAAAAAATATTTGACAGTCGTACATTTAGTGATAAATTAATGGATTTACCACCTCCATCAAATCGTTGGTTGCAATTGAGAGTTTATCAACAATATTAAAATTTTATGTCATACTAATTATTTGAACGTAAATCTTTTTAAGTTCTAAATATTAGTGTCTCCATCTGAAGCAAAGTATTTCATGAGAAGAAGCACGTTCTTAGTTAAATTCTTACAATTTTGAATAATGCTATCTAACTTTAATGGTGTTAAACGTTAATCTAGATAATAACAAATTATAAGTTCAACTAAACGAGTTCTAAGTCTTTGTATTTAAATATCAATTAATGTCACAAATAGTGTCACTCATGTTAAACACGATAATTAAATAGTGTTACTCTAAAATTTTATCTGGGATCTGAATAACTTAAAATTGCCACGCTAAATTGAGACTATAAAATTCTTCAATTAATACCACCCTCTCTCCTCCTTGAAAAAGTTTAAATGCCAAAATTATTTGGTGAATGCTTATTACTTAACAAAAGAGGAATTAATAAATTCAATTATGTTTGATGTACAATGTTGGATGACAACTATGCTGACAACATATCCCATTGCATTTGTCATTGGAAAATTTGAACAATAACTTGTTTTTTCAACCAACAGTTTTTTGTCAACTTATACATTGTCAACAATGTTTTCATCCAATACTATACAGATAGCTTAATAAAAAAGATAATGCGATGTGTACATAACATTATTCATAGGAGGTGCCATAATGGACACATAGCACTCCCTATGTACATGTCTATGTACATATAGCATGACCTTAATCCAAATACCGATCGTGCTTATTATACAATGTTGGATAACAACTTTGTTGACAACATGCCACGTGGCATGTTATTATTTGACAATTTGAACAACTTGCTTTTTCAACTAACAATTTTTTGTCAACTTATATATTGTCAACAATGTTCTTCTCGAAACCCTAGAAACGGAATGTGATTAGAAATATTGAAATGGATCCATGGAATTCTCCCTTTGTCTTCTCCATGTGAAATCCCTACAACCAGTGATATGTTTTACCGCCATGCCTACTTATTTTAGTTTTAAATTATTACATATTAATTATAATTATATAACAATAATTAATGTTGATCCGTCCTTGGCTGCGTCCTTGTCGCATTCACAATCCTCCTTAGTTTTCTCCACCGACAAATCCAAGCTCATTTATTCTGAAAACTTTATTAAATTTGCTCTATAAATATCATAGGGGTAAAAATTAGATCAATATCACAATTGATTGGAATGACTTAACATTAAGGGTAGTTCTTTAACTTTTACAATATACTCAACCTCGAGTAGAATTCAAAGGGTACGTTTGGTACATCATATTTGATTAAAGGGGTATGATTTGTGATGGTGGCATTAGGGAATTTTATTAAGGTGTAATATTTAAATAAGACGTTTAATGCCACAATGTTTTAAAAGAGTGTATAATAAAGAAAATATTTTTTACATCTGAGTAAATTTTTTATTTATAATGAAATTTACTTTTAAGTGATATTCTTGTCCAACTCACTTTTTCCTATTATCAATCACATCAATTACAAGGAACATAATTCAATGTAAAACCACCTCGTTAGATGAGTTAGTTAGAGTTGGTATAGCTATGAGAGGGTTAACTAGCCGAAACTATAGTTATTGTTAACACCAAAGGCCTTGTACAATAAAAAAAAGTATCCATGTGCGAAGAACCAAACGAACTAATTTAAAAATTAATAAAAGTTATGAGTTTCATAAAATCGCAAATTAAAAGTAATTGTTAACTTTGACTTAATTGTTTTTATATTAAGCTGAACCAAAGAGGGACTAAATTTATGTCAACATGCATTTCAACAAAAGAAACATTGACTTCTCTAGCCAAAAGAATTTTTTTTGGTCTCGATCCCAATTCAATAGTAAATAAGTCGGAAACTAGCTACATAACAAATATGATTGTTCATTTTCTTCCGTAGTTGGATTCGCGATCAAGAATTATGAAACTAAAATAAAAAAAAATATATATATATATAATATATATAATTCTTTTGAAGTTAAAAAGAATTTAGATTTACAAGAAATCTAGCTCCCGTTTGGACTTCATTATTTCACATTTTAATGAGGATAATAATTTTTAGATAATGTGCGGTTGAAAAATAATAATTTTTTTTAGATTTATGTGCAAGAAAGAAAAATGAATTTTAATTTAATGGGATCAAACAGAGCCTAGTGAAACGAATTATTCTACTTTACCATAATGGGTGCCATAATTTTTGACCGAATCCCCACATGGCGGCCCCCTATTGGGGGGCAGTCATGTGGCGATTCGGTCAAAAATTTGGTAACCCAATAGGGGGCTGTCATGTGGGGATTCGATCAAAAATTTGGTAACCCATTATGTTATCGTAGCAAATTCCTTAGTCAAATAGATCTATCCTAGTTTTCAAGTTGGAGATAGTGTAGGGATGGGTTAAGCATTACTGAGCATGATGTACGGCGCAAATGACCTTAGATTTCTTTTCGAAAAATGAGTTCTTATGCATGTTAACATGCAAGCAATTAACGTTGGTTCGCGGGGTCACTTGTTATATATATACATGTTTGTCCTATGAGTTCTTGTCACTTGGCATTCATCAATTGCATTAGATATTTCTCTCCTCAATATATCCATCCATTGAGGAGGCTTGTCATTCTCGATTTTCGTAAGTATATTCTTGTATGATGCCTAGTCTTGTATTATTCATTAACTCTATGTTTAGTTTAGTTTAGATTAAAATTAAATTTTTAGTAGATTTTGATAAAAAAAAATGACGAAATATGCAGTTGAAAAATTGATAAAAGTTGTGGATCCTATAAAATGTACAGTTGAATTTTAAGAAATGGAGACTAAACAAGGGCTAAATTCATTAGTACTTTACATAAATTTCGATATGCTAACCTTGATTTTCTCATGTCAATATTGTTTTGGTTAATATTTCGAAGCGAGCACACGTATACAAAGTAATTCCCAAAATATATCTATATTACTTAACCCTTTGAGTTGAGAATTTTCAAGTTAGCTTATTTGTCTAGCATGGTGGTCAATGAAGGACAATAACTAATTTATTTTTAATTGTGAAAATTCAGTCCCTTTTCATTTATGTAGCAGAAACTAGGTTTTTGAAGAAAACTTGTGAGAAAATGAGACAGGCCATTGCCCTGCATTTTCTAGTTGGAATTTTGGCCTATTCAAGTGTTTCCTATGTGGGGGCTGAAGACCCATACAGATTTTTAAATTGGGAAGTAACTTATGGAGAAATCTCCCCTCTCGGAGTCAAACAAAGGGTAAATTTCGAACCTGCATTTGTTTAGTTATATCCAGTTTAATGTACTAAATGTGTCACACATGGCTTTTGAACTACGCAGGGAATTCTTATCAATGGACAGTTTCCTGGTCCGACTGTTAATGCCGTGACGAATGATAATGTTATTGTGAATGTCATTAACAAGCTGGATGAACCTCTTCTCATTACATGGTCAGTTCCCCGCCCCCCGTCCCGTCCCAACCCACAATTTTAATGTTACTCTTAACATGCTCCTAGAATATGTATTAAAATTTGGGATTCCATCTTAAAATATTAACTTTATTAAAAGCATTAGTCTAAATCTTTATAAATAGGTCTATATTTTCATCTATGAGCAGATCAATCTTGAAACTCATATACTCATTTTTTAATTTTAGTAGGATCGAACTGCTCGTTGAAGTTTGATAGGCTCTGATACCATATTAAAGCTTGTGGTTCCATTTTAAAAGGTCAACTTTATTAAAATGAGTAGTCAACACTTTTAAGTTGATCTATATTTTCATCTTTATTCGATATGAAATTTTATCCCCTAACAACATGATGGCTTGGTCGACAACACCAATTTTGAAATTCAACGCTCATTTGAGGTTGAGTTTTTTGGGTTCTTATAAAATATTGAGTATTGAAACTAAGAGCGAACTTTAGGAGTAGCTTGAGCTCTTTATTGTATTCCTAAACAAACGACATGGAATTTTACCTTTAACAATCAATTTGTGAATGGAAAATTAAACGCAGGAATGGCGTAAAACAAAGAAAATCTTCATGGCAAGATGGAGTTCTTGGAACCAACTGCCCAATTCCTCCAAACTCAAACTGGACATACAAAATGCAAATGAAAGACCAAATTGGAACTTTCACATATTTTCCATCCACGTTGATGCACAGAGCTGCTGGTGGTTTCGGAGGGTTTAATTTATTAGCCAGGTCTGTGATTCCAGTGCCATACCAAAAACCTTACGAGGAATTTACAGTACTTGTGAGTGACTGGTGGAAGAAAGACCACAAGGTAATTCGTAGTTATTTAGGTTGTTTTCATTTTTTATTTTTAACTTTAATTTGGAAATGTATAAGATTTGTGAATTACAATTAGTTCTGTAAAGAATAATTTTTTTTTTTTTTTTTGCAGGAATTGCAAAATATACTAGATTCCGGAGCTCCTTTTCCTCTTCCAGATGGTATTCTCATCAACGGGCTCCCTCGTTCTACTTCCTTTTCTGTTATACCAGGTGATCTATTTCCCATTCGATCTTGGTCTTGAACTTTACAGATTTAAAGGTGATCTTTTCCCGTAGTACACTTAAAGAAGTATTAAAAAAGTTAAAATATCTTGTTTAATTATTTTGTGTAGTGTTATCCATTGAGTATCAAACATGCACTTTAAATACATTCCACTTTGTTCGTTCTATGTACGCCTTTACCTCGTGACAAGACAGATCGATCCTGATAAATAAATTTACCTTCATCTTCGATTTTTCAGGTCAAACCTACTTATTGCGGGTATCAAATGTGGGATTAACAACTTCGATAAACTTTAGAATCCAAGGCCATACATTGAGACTGGTTGAAGTTGAAGGATCTCATACAGCACAAGAAGTATATGAATCACTTGATATTCACGTAGGGCAATCCAGTTCTTTCCTGGTTACTGTAGATGAAAACCCGAAAGACTATTTCATTGTGGTTTCGACCCGTTTTACCAAGCCCATTTTCACTGCCACTGCTGTCCTTCAGTTAGCAGGGTCACGATCTCCAGCCTCTGGGCCACTGCCTAATGGCCCAACTTATCAACTTCACTGGTCCATGAAGCAAGCCCGAACCCTAAGGTACACTTCCTTAAACTTCGAAGACTCGTTTGGTATATAATATTGGATGGATTAAACTTGTTGTACCTAATTTGTTACATAAAGTTTTACATAATTGACACATGGCGGCCCCCTATTGGGGGGGCGCCTGGTATATAATATTGGATGGATTATGTTAAACTTTATGTAGTAGGTTAGGTAAATGTAGCATTATCCATATTGGATAGTCCTGTACTTGTTTTTTCTCTAATACACTGGTTATTGAATGTACCAAAACATTTCAGTAGCGAACTTATGAACAATCATGCTACACAAACAGGATCAGTGACGGGGATTAAAAATAGGGGTATAAGTGGTGCAACATCATTGGATAGTTTGAAGGAAAAAAAAAAACCTTAGCCACACAAGTGTTGCCAACGCAGCATCTAACATTGCCCCTGTTTGCAATCCCTGTTTTAGTAGCATTATTCACTAATGAACTAGGCTTTGACTTGTTTTACTCTTTGCAGATGGAATTTGACAGCAAATGCAGCAAGGCCAAACCCTCAGGGGTCATTTCATTATGGGACCATAAATGTAGTCAGGACACTGGTGCTTGCAAATTCTGCTGAAAAAATCAATGGGAGACAAAGATATAGTGTTAATAAGGTTTCATATCAGAATCCAGAAACCCCATTGAAACTTGCTGATTATTTCAATATTCCTGGTGTCTTCACCTTAAACTCCATCAAGGACACCCCTCTTGCTGGTCCTGCAGTTCTTGGCACTTCGGTCATCGGCACAACTCTTCACGATTTTATCGAAATCGTGTTTCAGAATAATGAGAATACCATGCAGTCNTTTTATCGAAATCGTGTTTCAGAATAATGAGAATACCATGCAGTCTTGGCATTTTGATGGTTATGACTTTTGGACTGTTGGGTAGGGAGAAAAAATTTGTTTTTACCCTGAGTATTTCTAACTTTTTGCTATGAATTTGCTTATATGGTAATTGATTGTTTGCTTCAAATTTTAGGTTTGGTTCTGGCCAGTGGAATTCTACTTTGAGGAGACGCTTTTATAATTTGGTTGATGCTACCACCAGATACACAGTTCAGGTGATTTCATGAAAGTAGATAGAACACAGTTTATTGTGAAGTCTATGTTTGGCTAAGCTTAGTAAATTTACTATTAGGTATATTTGAAAATAAGTAATTCTTGGTTTGTAGGTATATCCAAATAGTTGGAGTGCAATACTGGTGTCACTCGACAACAAGGGTATGTGGAATTTAAGGTCAGCAATTTGGCCAAGGCGTTACCTGGGACAAGAGTTATATGTTAGAGTGTGGAACGATGAAAACAGCCCCTATACAGAGTATGATATACCCGCAAATGCGATACTTTGTGGCAAGGTTAAAAAATAATATATAGGATTATTTACCATTGTGACAAGGTTAAAAAATAATACATAGGATTCTTTACCATTGTGGCACGTTTCAATAGAATCGGACAATACAATACTATTATATGTGATGTCACGTACTTAGTCACAAGCATGCACGTGCTGTATTCTCTCTCCTTTTTTTTTTTT
>CAIGRL010194400.1:0-18599 GCA_903798325.1 Fraxinus xanthoxyloides | reverse complement strand
TAATTTCATAGTCACAAATTATTTTTTCATTGGTCGCTATTGTTTATTGGTAACAAAATAACCAATTTAATGGTCACAATCAACTAAATAATTGGTGACCACCACCAACAATTGCGACCTCCGACAGCACCACCGCCTTTGGCGCGCCAGAACCACCACCTCCTCACGACAACTAGAACACCGTACTATCCATCTCTTCCCCACCACCACACAAAACACCACACCACCCCAACCGCCAGATCCACCACCACAAACCCTGCCACTACAACCACGTTACAAACCACTACAACCACAACATCAACACCAACAACCACGATTTCACCTCCATAAACACCAAAAACAACAACCAACACCGAATACAACAGCTAGCCTGGAACAACAACCAACACCACGTCTGGAGACCAGGCGTCGCTAACGCGAATGACAACACTAGCAGCAACTACTCAGATCTGATCATCCCGACTATTAAGCCACACAGGGTTGCGTTCACCAATTGGCCTCACCTCACCTAGTCGATGGTTTTCATGGAACAATACCATCAAAAACAGAATCGCGAATGCCCCTCTCAAATATGTTTTTTTTCTTACCGCGGACAGTCAATCCAACGAACGGCAAATCGCAATGGTGTTGCTCCGAGATGATGGAATGGGGAAAGAGCGATTTGGGTTGTCGACGCCAAAATCAATTGGTTGGCATTTGAGAGAGAGAGAGAGAGAGAGATAGATCCCGGTATTACCGATATGGGCCATCTTCATCAATGTCTTCAGATTACTCTCATAGGGAAACACCAATATTTTCCGGTTGAACCGACTTTTTTCACCACTCTTGGGCAATGCAGAGGGGGTTTTGACGATCAATACTGCCATTTCCTCCACCTTTAGCCGGCACTTCAAGCGGCTGATTACCGCTATGCGCAATTTTGTTGGCCAGAGATTCAATGACGATGGTGTAAAACTAGGAAAGTGAGAGAGGAGGGAGAGAGCGAGTGAGAGATAGAGATGAGAGACATTAATTTAATTTTGATTAGTACCTAATTTTAATATATAACTATTATGTAATACTTGATTTTTTTATTAAAAGAAAGATTAGATCTGATTTTTGAATTTGAAAACTCAAATGCCTAATTTTATGTAATTTCCTCAACTAAAAATAATAATAATAATAACAAAGAAATGAAAAGGTAATAAGAAAAAGAAATAAAGGAAAAAAAAATAAACGAGCCCCAACCTCAAGAACCCCCAGCCCAACCATCCCTTAGCCCCAGCACCGGCCCTGGCAACTCCCCCACGCCAGCTCCGTCCAAAGAAACATCGTAAAAGGATTGTCTCAGCCTTTTCGCCTCTTCCGTCAACAAAGCGAGGTAAGAAGAAGAAGAAGAAGAATAAGAAATTATTCTCTGAGCAACGTGCTTACTGATTCCTTTTGATTTTATCCAGTAATTTCATGAATCTTTACAACACCTAGCCACTCCAGTGAATTCTTCCCCAAAATTAATTGGCATTCTGTAAAAATACTCTTTATGCTTGATGGCTGGTTTAGTTTGTACAGGCAGTGAGAGCCAGCTAGTCAAAATTGTGTGTGCAATTCTAGTTAAAGGACACTGGGACAATATTTTGAGACCCAAAATTGGTTCTTTTGTTACTTCAAGTGTTATAAATCAAGCACTGTTGAAATTTTCGCCTCATGGGTTTTCAATTTCTTGGTCATTCTTTAAGTGGGTTGAGTCGATTCCGCATTACAAGCATTCTTTGCAGTGTTCTTGGACTATGATTTGTGTTTTAACAAGACATAGGCATTTCAAGGCCGCTCAAAGTTTGCTGGAAAAGATTTCGCTTAAGGATTTTCTATGGTCCCCGACTGTTTTGAATGCTGTTGTGAGTTGTCATGATGATCCGGATGTGAATTCGCATGTTCTTAGTTGGTTGGTTATACTTTATGCTAATTTCAAGATGACCCCTGAGGCGATTCAAGTGTTTGAGCACATGAGAGTTTGTGGGTATAAGCCCCATTTGCATGCTTGTACTGCGCTTCTGAATTTACTGGTCAAAGAAAGGTTTACTGATAAAGTGTGGAAAATTTATAAGAAGATGATAAAAGTTGGGGTTCTTCCGAATATACATGTATATAATGTATTGATTCACGCCTGTTGTAAGTCGGGTGATGTGGAGAAGGCAGATGATTTATTAAGTGAAATGGAGTTTAAAGGTATATTTCCTGATCTTTTCACTTATAATACACTTATTTCATTATATTGCAAGAAGGGTATGCATTATGAGGCTTTATGCGTGCAAGAGAGGATGGAAAGAGGAGGAGTTTGTCCTGATATTGTAACATATAATTCCCTTATTTATAGTTATTGTAGAGAAGGTAGAATGAGAGAGGCTTTTAGGCTTTTTAAGGAAATAAAAGGTGCTACTCCTAACCAAGTGACGTATACTACTTTGATTGATGGTTATTGCAGAGTGAATGATCTCGACGAAGCTTTACGTTTGCGGGATGTAATGGAGGTGAAGGGATTGTACCCCGGGGTTGTTACCTACAATGCAATTCTACGGAAGTTATGTGAAGAAGGCCGGATAATGGATGCAAATCGACTATTACATGAAATGAGTGAGAAGAAAATTGAACCTGATAATGTTACATGTAATACGTTAATTAATGCTTATTGCAAGATTGGAGATATGAGGTCTGGTTTGAAAGTTAAAAGTAAGATGTTGGAGGCTGGATTACGACTGGATCAGTTCACATACAAGGCATTAATTCATGGGTTCTTCAAGGCACAAGAGATAAACAGTGCTAAAGATATGTTATTCGATATGCTTGACGCGGGATTCTCTCCAAGTTATTGCATATATGCTTGGTTTGTGGAGCTGTACTGCAAACAAAAGGATGATGAAGCACTCTTAAAATTGCCAGAGGAGTTTGTTCAAAGGGGCCTCTGTGTTGACATCTCTGTGTACCGGGCTATAATACGTGTTTTGTGCAAGAAAGAAAAAATTGATTGTGCTCAAAAAGTATTTAGCATTATGCAATCGAGGGGAATATTAGGAGATACTGTTATCTATACCAGTTTGGCATATGCATACTTGAGAACTGGCGATGCTGTTGCTTATTCAGCTTTGTTAGATGAGATGTATAAGAGGAGACTGATGATAACTATCAAAATCTATAGAAGTATGAATGCTTCGTATGCTAATGATGCCATCGATTTAGGTATGTTTTGGGATCACGTTGTTCAGAGAGGCTTGATTTCCAAAACCATTTACCATCAAATCCAAAATTGAAGCTGTAAATCTTAAGCAAGAGTTGTCAAAACGAAAATCTGTAGTCTCAAGTTCAACCTGTTTTTGAGGTGGTATAGAGCCTCAAGCAATCTATTACTCCTGCTGCTCTTGTGCATCTGGTGGCCCTGGTACTAAATTGGGTTTTTCAGCGAAAAAATGATTGATGTTTCCCAAGTCAAATGTTTTCATTGGTAATTGTCTCATTTCAGTTGACGTAATTGTCTCGTTTCAGTTGACACCCTTATACAATCGGGCGTGGTTTAACAGATTGCAACTAAAAGGTTCGGCAGTCTCATATACAAGTTAAGGGGAGAGGTTATGCACACGGCACATTATCTGGTGCCCATTTGTTTTTTGAGATGCACACAGAGAACCATTGTACATATAGTGTGTGATTACTGGACTGCAGGAAGCTTAGAAATCAGCCATCTCTCTCTGTATAACATGCCAGTAAGTACTGAATTACTTCTTTTGTTTTTGTATTTATTTATTATTATTTTTCCAAGTAAGGACCTTTTGCGGTTTGATATTGAGCTGAATTGGAAGTATGATTTAGTTTGATACAGGCCAGCGATGGGAATTAAGGAAGTCGAATTTAGGGGCAGAAAATTGCCATGTAATTAGTCTTTAGTTAGTTTTGAAATTTTGTGCATAAAGAGAGCAACGTGTTCATCGTTTTCTTCTTTTCTTAATGAAATCCGATTGTTTCTGCAACAGAGCACTTATCCCACCATGAGAAAAAAATGCAGAAACTAACAATTTTTGTGTGTTTTATATAGTCCCTGAATATAAACAGGCAAGTCCTCTGAGACGAATGTCGTCTTAGGGTTTTGAAACCTTGTATTTGAAATACCAGTGAACTTCGAAATTTTGCAAAGCTGCCAATGAGAAAGGGGCAATGCTTGATTGGCGAGGACACACTATCTTCAGTTTGCTTTCTCCTTGCTTGATCATTTTGTCATCAATTCTTTTTATTACTTGCAATAGGAGTTATTCCAGTAAATATAACCTGGTTACAAGTTTATATTCGTTCTCCTGTGATTTTCAAAGCCAGTTCCAAGCTCGGGTAAAAGAGAGATGCTGTGGTAGGCTGACAGTAAATGTAAAACTGACAAATCTTATGCTTGAATCCTAAGCGAAAAGGGATTCTTGGAGCTTACCCCAAATTGGTTGGAAAAAAGGCTTTGTTTGTTGTTGTTACAAGTTTGAATTCACGTCTTTGTTTTTTCATTCTCATGATATAAAGGCCGTTGCTAAAGTTCAGGGTAGTTATGTGATGTTAATATTTTCTCAGGTGAAGAAATTTGATAATCTTGTAGGATAAGATTTTAAAAAGGAAAATGGTGGCATAGAGCTGGAGGAAATGGTTTGAGTACTCTTTTGTTCAGCCAAAGGCAATATCATCAAGGCCAAGTACAAAACTCTCTAGAGTGATGGAATATTCGGTATGCTGCTGGAATGGACCGCACTGAACATGATTAAAGAAAAAGAGAAGTTATAATCTTGTCTTCTCCATTGTGAAGCGTTCTCTGTGTGTACCTAGGACTCGAGTCATATTGACATACTGTGTCTCCTGCAATATGTAGGAGTTTAACATTGTCAATGTTTAAAGAATTTGAGAAATTTACAAGTCGAATGCAAAAAATCCATACTATACTGTATTATATATTTTGTTTAAAACCATTTGCTGTTAAAATTTAATTTAGGGATAATTGCAGCAAAAGTCCCAAACCTTTGAAATACTAGCAGACTTTCCTCAAACTTTTGATTTGTTGCAATCATTACCCTTAACATTTTCAAAAGTTGTAGGTAAGGCCCTTTTGGATGGTTTCAGTAAGAAATGTTGTCAATTGACCCAAAAAATTGAAGTATGACCATTTTTGACCAATTAAATGAGAGTAAAATGATAGCTTTATAATATTACTGTTGAGAAGACAAAAGAGAACTAAAACGATCCTATTTTTCTTCTTCCACATGAAAAAAAAAAATGAACAAAGAACATTTGTAAAGCTGGGTTGGAATTTCTACATATTAGCTACTTCAAAATCAAGAAAAGAACAAAGAAACAACTTTTCATACCTCAGATTCTCCAATTTCTCCACCACCCACCCCACTTACTGTCAATTCCTCAAATGAGCTCTTCAGAATTTCACCAAAATCATATGGGTTCTATTTAATAGCATCAAGCATGATACTGCTGTTTCTTTGCTCGTGGAAAGAATGGCATTTAAGATGAAAATTGGTTCTTCATTTTCTTGTATACCCACCTCGCTTTGTTCACATTTTCAAAGTAAAAGCAGTTCCAAAGGTATGTATATATTTTTCATCACTCGTATTTAAGTACACATTTCTGCCTTTTCTTTTTGGTGATTCTAGGAGGCTTATTGGAAAAAAAATCTTAATTATTTGTTTCCTAAATAATTGAAATTTTAGCAGAGTTTTGTGGGGAGGGGGTGGGGGGTTTTGGGAGAAAGATAAACATTATTTTCCTTTTAGTTTTTTTGATTTTTTTAATTTTTCGAATTATATTTTATATAGTAATATTATAAAGTTACAATTTTACCCTCATTTAATTTAATTGGTCAAAAATGGTTAGACTTTAATTTTTTGGGTCAACTGACGACATTTTTTATGGAAATCATCCAAAAGGGAATCACCTACAATGTTTGAAAAGGTTATGGGTGACGGTTGCAACAAATTAAAGATTTGAGGAAAGTCTGCTAGTGTTTCAAAAGTTTGGGACTTCTTCTGCAATTATCCCTTTAATTTATTGGCAAAGGATGATGTAATATTTAATTTACTTGATATAGATTATTGGTTTGGTGAATGAAAATTATATGATGCTAGTGGAGTCTTGGAGATGATGGGTCACATAGCACTTTTTTTCCCTAAATTTCATAGGGGAGAGGTAATTAATCCTATCTCACTCGTGATCCAACTCTATGATCCATCCCAAGCACTATTCATTTAGAATCTACATCAAAAAGTTCCTTGTGAGATAGATTCAACCTCGATACTCGCTCTGAATCACATGAGAACAGACACTCAAATTTTCCTATAATCAAAAGTTGTAGCTTAGTTATTTTTGCAATGGAATATATTAGTATAATTTAAGCACATTTCAAAAAAAATTATGTAACTAACTATCACCAATTATTCAATCTTTGAAGTAGACCAGATAAAAATAAAAAAAAAAATCCGTCTAACCTCAATTCGATATTTCAAGAGATAAACATGAAATGCAAAATTGTCCATCTCACTGATATGAGACTCATGGAGGGGATTAAAAGAGCATTGGCACATCAAAAATCTGGATGAATGCAATTACTTTTCGTTGGACCCATATGCCCATGTGATTTGGATAATATTACTGTTTGGACATTTCTTCCAAGAATTAGTGGCTGTGGTTATCTCATCCTACGTGGCATCATTTCATTGGCCTAGGTTATTTCCTGGCCCATCCTATTCATCTTCCCTACTGTGAATGATTCAGCTTCTGACACGTGCTTTAGTTTCATTCCTTGTATTATCCTTAGAAAGCAGTATTCATAACTTTCATGGTGAATGCATTGCCACTTGGCAGGATTAAACATTTTTTTTAATGAATTTAAATTTGATTTTGATTTTGATTTTTTTTTCTTTTTTTTTTTCTTGAGTTATAATTACCTTTTTATCAAAAATTTGATTTTGAAATTGAGGTATGGCTTAAGTAGGTTGGTGACCTGAGCTCAAGTCTTAAAAAAAAAATGATTAAAATGGTGTTTGATGTGGATTAAAATTATATTTTTAGTAGATTGTGATATAAATTTTTGAAATGTGTAGTTGAAAAGTTGTGGGACCCATGAAAGGTGTGGTGAATATTGATTCTTTTACTTTGACTCATATTAAAATCGGATTTTAATTCGGAACAAACATGATTTAAATTGAAAAAAAAAATATTAGTTTTGTGTTCGGCTCATCTTTTTATCACACATTTTACGAATACTGCTTTATTAAACTTATTTTTGTCTTCTTGTACAAAACAAGGAGTTTAGTATATAACACAAAATTCATTGAATATTAATGTTCCTTAACCATAAACTTTATAATCGAGTTTAAATTTAAGTAACTTATTTGTCTTTGTTTATTTTTTCGTTACCACTAACGTCAACCTAAACCAACTCATGACCTAATTTTAAAATACGATATACCAACATATGCTTCTTCAAAGGGTTTGTTATAGCTTCTTGGAACATTTTTTTTCTATCATCACTCGACTTGATTCGATTTAAATATATTACGAAATAAAAATAAACATTCGGTATTTACTTTCTTTGCAGACATTAAATACAACGTATAAGAGTGTCTCCAATGGACTCTCAAATACAAGATGGTCTCTATTTTAGGTAGTTTATGATTAAAAGTAAGTTTCAAAAAATTAACTCAAACTCAGTCTCTATTCTTATTTTTTTGTAACAGTGCAAATTTAAGTTGCATATTTCAATATTCTACTTCTTAAATTATTTAAATGATATTTAAATTGATTGGTTATTGACATATAAATAATAATGTTAAATAAAAGATGATAGGACAATGCTTATTTAAAGGGGGAACATCTTGAACTTGTCTGAAACTTAAATTCTTATCAATTCACTTGCCCTCTTAGACAAGTTGCCTGTCTTTTTCCTCTTCACTTCACCTCAAACTTTCTATCTTGCAAACGTTCGAGGCTTAAACACATGATGACGTCTAACGGGTAATAGTAAATTGTTCATTTTCGATTAATCCTATTCTTTAACTTATTTATATGCGCTACTTTTTCTTACATATAGCTAAAAGATTTTACTTATTTTGCTGGTATTGATGGTGGTTCAAATTTCACAATTTTCCTTTTTGTTTAAGCTTAGCCACACACAACTCAGAACCTCAATCATCAATTGACCAACAAAGCCAAAAGTATATGGACCCCGCCAGATAATCTAACCAGAACTCCCGTCGACCACAAGATTTTTGACGACTTTTCTTAACCACCATCTTGTTGCCACGTGTCACTCAAGGAATTGTCCCAGGCGTCACACCTTACCCTTCAGTTCGCTCTATTAATAAGCCCAAAAATCATCTACCGTATATTTTCATTAGGCAAAGAGAATAATTAAACAGAAATGTTGAAGGAAAAAAATGGTGACACCAGTAACAACTGGGCTCGTACATGCGACACGTGCCAATCTGCAGTGTGCACGGTGTACTGCCGGGCTGACATGGCCTACTTGTGCACCGGCTGCGACGCCCGCATCCACGCTGCCAACCGGGTGGCTTCGCGGCATGAGCGCGTGTGGGTGTGTGAAGCTTGTGAACGTGCTCCAGCCGCCTTTTTATGCAAAGCTGATGCCGCATCCCTCTGCACCACCTGTGATGTTGACATCCACTCGGCCAACCCACTGGCACGCCGCCACCAACGCGTCCCCATTTTGCCGATACCTGGCTCACTCTATGGCCCCTCGGCCGCCACCCCAAGTGCTTTAATAATGTCTCCAAGTGGGGATATCGATGCTGATGCCTATGACGACGAAGAAACAGCTTCATGGTTATTGCTAAACCCTGTCAAGAATGGTGAAAATGAAAGGAACAATGAAGTTGATGATTATTTAGACCTTAATGAGTACAATTCATGTCAAGAAATTCACTTCACTGATGATCAGTACAACAATCAGAAGCAACAATATAATGTTCCTGATGATGATAAAAAAATGTACGGTGGGGATAGTGTTGTGCCAGTTCAGTATGGATCAAAGGGTAAAGAAGAGCTGTTTGATCTGAACAGTTTCCAATTAGGGTTGGAGTATGATGTCTCCAATGCTGGCTATGGCTATCCAGCCATGGATGTTGGGGTTGTACCAGAATCAAGATTGAGTGAAGTTTCTTCATCAGTCTCCCAGCAAAGGCCCTCAAAAGACACAGTTGATCTATACTCTAGTCCACCTATCCAAATGCCAACACAACTTTCTGCCATGGACCGAGAGGCCCGAGTCTCAAGGTACCGGGAGAAGAAGAAGATGAGGAAGTTCGAGAAGACTATTAGATATGCATCGAGGAAGGCCTATGCAGAAACCCGACCCCGGATCAAAGGTCGATTTGCAAAAAGAACAGATGTTGATCAAATGTTCTGTACAAGTCTAATAGCTGATAGTAATGGATATGGCATTGTACCCTCATTTTGAGTTATGCAAGAATCAAAGGTTTTTTGAATTTTATTTTAGGATTTGTACAAATCAATCCTGCAGCTACCACTAACTACATATGCATATATACTGTCATTTTATCATGGGGAATGAGTTCAAATAGCCACCCCTCAATTTTTTTTTGTCGGACAAGCCTTTAACCAGGTAATCAAAAATAAATTAAAATTTAATTATTTAAAAGTGTAAAAAGACCACTTTACTATTCCCTTGTAGAACCAAATTGAATAAGGAATTGGTGATTTATTAGTCAAAAATCATTTATCCTCGAATTGGAAAGCCATTTTCTCTAGCTCTGTTGCCTCTTCAACAAACAAAAGCTCTATTCTTACTCACCTTGTACCCCATTTTCCATTGATACCCAAAAAATTCAAAATCAAATAATTAAAATAACATAATTTCTGGATTCATCTCTATTATTATAATTCTTATTGAAAAACAGAGATTCCATAGACACTTCCGTAGTCATGTAAGATGACAAGGGCGAAGCCAATGAATTTTATGAAAAAATCGAGGCACCAAAATTCGTAGATTCTACTGTTCCCGACCATTATTGTCCTAATGATAGCTTCTGATTCTGCCAATGCATATGTAAGTTTTAATGCCTAGATTTACTTTCAAGATTTTTCTGATTATTTGAATTATAATTGTCTATTTGAATTTTTTTTTTTTGCTTACTGCATTTTTGTTTTTGTTTTTAGTATTTACTAATTAGCTTTAATTTATGATTTGAAGTATGAGATATAATGATAATAAATTTAAATAAATTATTTATATTTAAAAATCCATAGTGATATGGGAATTAATTATCCTAATTTTTGTAATTAGAAGTTCGAATAGCCGATAAAAACGAGTTATTAAAACTTAATGAAAACATATCTAGTAATTATAAATGGGCACAAGAAGCTGCCACAATTTAGCTTTTGTTTAGATCTTTCAATAGTTAGCCGTAAACGGAATTGAGAATTGGAGAAGGATTCATTTAGCAAACGACTTTAAATCTTACCTTTTTTTTGTATGGTAAGTATTATTTTTAAGAGTCTCAAAGTATGTTCAATAAGCAGTATTGAAGAGGACTGGACAATACTATAAGTAAGGGTTTAACTGCACTATATGTATCATACATCATAATGTTTAAAGCAATTTTCTAAGACCTTTGTTTTCCTATATTGGTTGTCTTTTAGGATGTGACTAACAACACAAAAAAGAAATAGATTCTGAAACAATCTATAAGAATTTTGTTCTTTGGGTTAGTTTTCTTAGGTGATTTCTATGCTCAAAAAGCTGCTTCTTTCTAGAAGAGAAACAAGTTTTCAACTCCTTATTCATACAGGTAATGGCAGCTAGGAGTTCAAATGTAAGACTTCGAAGCACTCAACAAAAGTGCATCAAAGTAAATCATTGTGAATTTTACCTTTGAAAATCAAACGGGGTGACGAAATAAAATTCTACAACTGACTCCAAATGTACTAATTGTCAAGATATAGTTGCTTTATATTTTCTTTAGATGGTTTTCATACAAACAACTCCAAAAAAAGTAGTTGTAAGTGATCTAACTGTTTTAAATCTTTTTGAAACCTAGCAATGAATTGAGTGTAATGGTAAAAATGAATTCATGTAACCTATTTGGCACTTCATAAATTCAGATAATTTCTGAGATTATTTCATATATATTGTATGAGAACAATTTTCACAAGTGCAATGTATAGTATAATCCTACTCTATCTTTGTATTAATTACCATGGTATTAAATCTAGTGCTCACGTGACACAATAACAAAACTATTTGTTAAAGTAATGCATGGAACATTTATTCTTAATTTTACACTATATATAACTACCAAATATTTTGCCCTTACAGGAGGTTATATCTTTGCTAATAAAATTGCATGTCACCAGTGATAACAAATATATCACGAAGAAGTTCAAATTTGTAAAGGTAGAAGATGTTTCTCAACAAAGAAATGGGTAAGGTTGACTAATATTATATTTGTTAGGTATTGTATTATTTTAGTGTTGAGAATTAACAAAATTGTACAATGATTTTGTAGATCTAATTACGGGATATTCACTTTGAAGTACATAAATTTTTTGCAAGTGAAGATGGATGTAAATGCAATTCGCTCGAATTGTGTACCAATGTGGCAGAAAAATTTGGTTGTAGAGTTGTTGGCATGGAATTTCAAGCCTTAGATTGTTTTTGTTAATTCGTTTAATATTTGATGATATTTTGTAGTTACTTTGTTTTATTTATCTAGGGTAGTTGAATTGAATTGGAATTTACATATTTTCAAATTTTTGAAACTTTCAAAATTAAATATCATACATTTCCAAGATATTGATATCGTTCTAACCAATAAAATGACATTTTTGTCCTTATGACAAAATGTAACTATTGCTTCAAGTAATGACATAGATTTCGTTCTTGATACACAATATGATGTTGATGTCGTTCCAATATAAAAAATGAATTAATTCATATAACGACTTTGAACTTGTTGATGAGACACAAAACGATATTAATATCGTTCCAATACGAAAATTGCGTTGTTCACATAACGCTACCGAAATCATTCTTGAGATATAAAACGATACCGATGTTGTTCCCATACGAAAATTACACTACTTTACCAATTTTTATAATGACATTGAAATCGTTATAGACCAATAAAATGACATATAAGTCGTTATACCAAAAAAATTGTACAACGCGTGCAATGTAGAAAATTGTATGCGCGAGTCCAATGGACCAAACTTTTGTCTTCGCTCAACGGAGAACTTTTCTCATGCAATTTCTAAAAAATGACGACAAATCATTAGTATCAAACACATTATACAACATAATGACATTCATATCATTTCAATACAAATTTGGAGTAATTGAAATCGTTTTAGTTCAAATTATAATTAGAACAACATATATATCGTTTTCTTTCACGTAACGAGAGTGATATCGTTATGTATCAAATCCATGAAATAACGAAATGACATCGTCATTTCAGTATTATTTTAACGATATTGATATCGTTCCAGTTTAAATCATAACTAAAACTACATAGATATCATTTCCTTTTATACGTAACGAGAGCAATATCTTTATGAATCAAATCCACAAAATAAGATAACGTCATCCATCTCGTTTCAGTACAAATTTGGCGAATTTAAAATCGTTTCAGTTCAAATCATAACTACAACGACATAGATATCGTTTCTTTTCACATAAAACGACAATATATCGTTCTGGCTAAAAGTAAGTATTCAACCGTGCACGGCCACCCCACATGCCTCCGATATAAGTAGAACGATCGAGAGAGGTCATAAAATTAGTTGATACCACTCGAATGGCTTAGAAAAAGGGAATGAAGATACTTTCTTTCTAACGGAATAGTTTGAAGGTGGGAAACAATCATGGGAACGCAAAATTTCTTTTACGTGAGCTCAAACTCACTTGATGACCTATTTCGATCATCCTACGTATGTCAATGCATGTCGAATGACTATAGACGACTTAATCATCATTTTTATTGAAACGGTATAATTATCATTTTATATGAATTGAAATGATATATATGTCGTTTTAATTATAATTTGAAATGAAACAATACAATGTCATCAAAATTTTATTCATACGATAATGATATCGTCGTGTATCAAAATAACATAAAGATATTCATGTCATTTTAGTAGAGATTTGATGAGTTTGAAATCGTTCCAATTCAAATCATATAAACGAAAATAATGATTAGATTGTTCATGATCACTCGGCATACCTCCGACATATGTAGAATGATCGCCGACATATGTAGAATGATCGAAAGAAGTCATCAAGTGGATTAATACCACTTGAATGACTTAGAAATAGTGAAGAGAGATACTTTGTTTGTCAAAATAGTCAAAAGTGGTAGACAATTATGAAAACAAAAATATTCTCATAGTTTCTTTTAAGTGAGATCGAATCCACTTGATAGCATGTTTTGATCGTCCTACATATGTCTTATGCATGTCAGGTTGCTGTGAATGTTCGAATTATTGTTTTTAGCTTAAACAATATAGAAATCGTTTTATATGAACTCAAACGATGCATATGTCATTTAAGTTATGATTTGAACAAAACGATTCAATCTCGTCAAATTTGTACTGAAAAAATATTGATGTCATTATTTTATTTCGTGGGTTTAATATATAATGATATCATTGTCGTTACGTATAAAAGGAAACGATATTTATGCCATTTTTGTTATAATTTAAATTGGATCGATATCAATATTATCAAAATTGTACTGAAATGATATGGACGTCCTTATGTTATTTCAAGGGTTTGATACATAATGATATCAATCTCGTTACATATTAAATAAAATAATATCTATATTGTTTTAATTATGATATGAACTAGATCGATTTTAATCTCGCCAAATCTGTACTCAAATAATACGGATATCGTTATATTATTTTGTGAGTTTGATGCTTATGATTTGTCATCATTTTTTTGAAAATTGCACAAGAAATGATCTCTGTTTAATGAAGGATGAATGTTTGGGGATCAAAAAGTTAATCCAAAGAAAATTTGGTGAGCGCGTGAGCTTTTGTGTTGTTTATTACCCAAGAGTTAATGGTAACTCGCGCAGTATGCAAGTTTTTTGACATAACTTCTATGTCATTTTATTGGTCTATAACAACTTCAATGTCGTTATGAAAATTAGTAAAATAATGTTTTTTCATACTAGAACATAAATAACGTCTTGTGTCTCAAGAACGATTCTAATGTCGTTATATGAATCAGTGTAATTTTCGTACTGGAATGATCTCAATATTGTTTTGTGTCTGAGAAACGATTTCAATTTTGTTACATGAATCAATGCATTTTTTGTACTAAAATGGCATCTGCATAAACTATAACGACATAAAATTCGTTTGTTTGTAATGTGGAAAAAAAATAAACATGACAAGGTGAAATGACTTTAAATTCGTTCCAATAGCACAAAACCGATAATAGCACAATAACTACATAATTTAATATCAAGATATTCATAATACAATGATTATAAAATGTAATAAATCATTTGTTGCTTCAAAGGAGTACAAAAAAATAAAACTACAAGTCGTAACAATATTTAGCAAATTACGGATCACTCTGACCTACTTTGCCCGTGTAAGTGGAAGGGGTATATGTCCATATTTCTTACACTTATTGCACTCACGAGATGTACATTTGTTACCTTCAACAGTTCCAAGAAATCCATTGCAAATTGTATCCTACAAGAAAAGGTTCAACTTTGTGCCTTTAAGAATGCTAAAATTAGAATTTATATCATCAACTACATCAATTATTGTAGACTTAGCCGAACATCCAGTGGTAGAATTTAATGTAAACAAAGCTCCAACATTCACCATCCTTGGATTAACAGGAGCATGACATTTCCAATTATGTTATAACTTCCATGGGCATCCATCCACAAGAAATGAATATAACAAATACTTCCATTATATGCGTATGGCCCTCCATTTCCAAGAATCCAATGATATGAACAATTGATTCTTCAAGTCAAATAGTCGTGTTTTCAAGAAATCAAGCACATGTTAGCAAATTCATCAAGACAGAGAGAGAGAAAAACTAGAATTTGAATTCAAGAAATCTAAGTTTTCAACACATGGGCTGTCTCCGGCCAAGAAGAAACCCAAGACTGGTTTTAGGATTTCTTGAAGGAGAGAGAATATGATGATAAAGAAAGAAGAAAACTTGAGATATTGACCTCTAGTAAGAAGAAATGGAATCCAAAATTGATCTAGAGCAGAATAGAAATATGAAAGAAGAATTAGGGTAATCATGTCTTTTCATATATAAGGATATTTTAGTTATTTATAAATTGTATTTTTCAATTTTTTTTATTTTTTATTTTTTTTGTATCTTTAGGCATTCTAACTAAAAAACATAATTGTTTGGGTTTTTAAAATAATAATTGGTTTAACTAGGTCATTTAAATGAAAGCCCCTATTATCATTCATGTCTACGAGTTCTTTACATTAATTTTCAGTAAAAAATCTGAAGACGTGTGATAAGTGTAGTTTCTACACTTATTCGAGGTCCTAAATAATGATATTTTAATATTCTTTTGATAAAATATTACCTAACTTATGTTATATTTTATTTGGTAGGTAAATCTCAATATTTGATGAAGAATTGGAGAAAAGAATGCAAAGATAGCGAAAAAATGGCTCAATTGTATCAAATACAAAGTTTGAGGGCCAAATAGTAAATATCAAATAGTTGATTCGGCCACAAAATGATACTTTGAAGATTGCTAGGAGACGATTGGATGGAACTAGAACTCAAAAATGAAAGAAATATGATCAAAATATTATCAAAATCAATTTCCAATCGCAAATGTTATATCCCAAGTTTTTAGCCGAAAATTGAAACTCATTTTTGGCATAGTAAACGTCCGAATTAGAAAAATTATATTTCTATTAAATTTGTAGCCCTTTGAGTTAGATTTCCAATGCACTTTGAATCGTCTGAATCGCTTAGACAACTTTCCTCATTCGATTTGAACTCTTATAAAAACCAATTTGTGATTTTCAACCAATTTTCTACATCTACAAATACCTAACTGAATACATATTGGAGACCTCCTTTCGACCTAAATTTCATTATATTCTATATATTTTGAAGGCGAAGAACAAGTCTATACAAAGATTTTGAAAATTTATAGCTCGATTTCAAGATTTTAACTAAGAGCGTGGATTTCACATACTTCTTTCATCTTTCTTATTTTCAGGTGTTGTTTTTCCAATTATTGTTGTGTAATTTAATTATAAGAATGTTAGGCTTAGTTTTTCATTGTATTGGACGAATAATGAACTATATTGTTTATTTATTTTAATTCAAGACAATTAGTTTAGTATTTCTTGGTTTTTCTTGATTGGTTTTGTATTTCAATTGAACTATTTGATTGCTTATATAGTAAGTTGCTTGTTGCAGTGTAAGAATATTCAAAATAAGTCTAAAACCTGGCAAAATCAACGTATGGGTAATATGTACTAAGAATAATATCTATGACATGTGCAATCATGTGTGATAAATTTTGTGAATCAATGCATGTTTTTCATATGAATTCGAACTATGAATATGATAGAGACGTACTAAACATAGGTTTAATATATCTTGAAAAAGAATATTGAATAACAGTGGATTATCGATTGTTTTAAATGCATGAATTCACTATATTACGAATTAAGAATTGAATTAAATGACAATAGAGGGATTCACAATTCCAAACATTTACATATTAAATAAATACTTTCTTTTTTTAGTTAGATTAGGATTAATATAGAAAATATACAAGTCATCTATTTTGATATCATCACACTTCAAATTTAATACTGTCTATTGAACTACAAATTAGACATTATTCCTCGTGGTCTTTACTCACAAGTTTTATTACTAGTACAACGATTTCGTATGCTTAAGGGTTTCACACGAACAGTTTTTGGCGTCGTTGCCAGTGAATAACGAATTTAATTTAATTTTATTATTTTATATTAAATTCGATTTTTATTTTGTTTTTGTTGATTTTAGCTACCCGCCCCGATCTCTCTTATTTGATATTCTATTTAGATGTCATTCAACAATACATCTAAGATTCTGACACTGGAATGGTAGAAAATATTTTACAATAAATAATCTCCACATAGACTATTTGAAAGAAGATATATATTGTGAATTATGATATGGGGTGCATTGTACTGGCTACTAAGTGAATACATGTATTGAACCATATTAGCTCAAGCTCTTATCGTTTTGAACAATATTTAAGATGTCAAAAACTAGCAATTGACATATCTATTAAAGCCTACATGCATGTGGGCGAGTGTATCTGTTTCGCGCGGAAAGTCGGGCCTCGCTAACAATTAAAAGATAACTCAGAGGATTGTGTAAGGAATAAATATCTTAAGACAAAGTCCCAAAAAGGAGTGTTTGGTGAGAAACTAAATGCCTCCAAGGGGCGCAAGCACACAGAATAATTGAAATTTAAATGTAATGAAAGTAAATGAAATGAAAGTTACATATTTTCTGTTTGAGAGTTTTTGATTCAGGGTCATCTCTTCTATGTCTTCTCTTCTCCTTTATACTTCTCTGACGGCCGTTATTGGGGAACTGCCAGAAAACTGATTGTCGTTCTGTAACTAGCCACATTATTCATCATGGTTTAGTTGTCTTGTAACTTCATCTTTAACTGTCGTCACTACTTCCACAATTTAATCTCTTGTACTCGAGATTCTGGATCATGGGACGTGATAAGATTGTCCAATTAACTGCTTTAATAACCGTTATTTATAATGGTTGCTCGCCCTGATTTTGGATGTCTCGCGGCTTTGGGCAATAGAGGCATCGTCGCCCTAAGGCATTATAAACGTTCAGCGCTTGAGCGTCTAATAGGTTTGGGTTATGCTGGGCCTTCAATATATTACTCCGTTTCGAATCTTTTTTAGGCCCATTCCTTAAACATGTCAACTGGGCTCTTTTAATTGGGCTTCATTCTTTGGGCCCTTTAATTGGGTTGCATTTTATGCGTCAACAATTACCCCCCAATATGGCGAAAATTAATATCGTTTATTAATCTTCTGCCATATTCACTCTTAGTATTCATACTACATTCAAAGTCCTAGAAAGAGGAGGAGTATCCAAATTATTACCTTTAGTTTAGCGGTGACCTTCTGTATCCCAAACAGTGAAACTTATAAATTAAAGGAACACGACACTTATTTGTGCCATTATACCCACATTTTGCATCGTCGTGTCTCTTCAAACACTATTGTTCATGTTCTTATTGTTCCATTCTGGTACTTTCATTTCAATATCTTCAAGAGACTTGAAACTAGTAGTAAATGGCGATTTCAGAGAGCTCCCTTTGTTTTGAAGAATTCCAAGAGCTACTTACAAGACCATACGTAAAACATTCGCTTTCGCCAGCCAATGATGACCTCAATGAATTCTACATGGGTCCATCATTTAATGATATTGATTCCATGGGGCAGGTCGCGATGGGCCAGTTGTTCCTTTGCACTCAGGATCTTCCTTTTTTGAACCATTTTCCAAT
>CAIGRL010194383.1:0-11259 GCA_903798325.1 Fraxinus xanthoxyloides | reverse complement strand
AGAATGAGAATGAGATTATTAATGGGAATCAAACGGGGCCTAAGAGTATAATATTAACTCATTTGCAGTGTACCGAGGTTTATTCCCTTTACTAGAATCATTCTTCGAATAACACTTCCTTGTACTATTAACTTTAAGGTTTCCTCCAGACTCTTCATCTCATGATTTTTATTCAAACTTGAAGACCTATGGTCTTTGCCACTACCTTCTCATCATTTAGTATATTCATATAAAAAAAGTATATTAAGCTTAACATAATATCCCCAGCATCCCAAGTATAGGGATAATTTCCGAATTCTATAACATTTTTACTGGGAGTTTTGATTTCAATTCACTATTGAAGTCAGATGATATTTAAATGAATATGCAAATAGTTATGTTTTACTCCAGAACTAAGTTAATAACCAATGGTATTCATGTTATAACTTCAGGGAAGCCATACAGATACAATGGTTCTATTTCGCTGGTTGATATCTTTCACTCGACAATAAAGGTGTAGCAAATGCAGATCAACTTATTTACTAACCTAAAGTTGGAGAGAATTTCAATAAGCTTTTTGAGCTTTCTTGAGAAAAAGGGCTCCCTCAAAAGCTCCATGGAGGATAAAGCAGTTTCTTTGCCATCTGTATGAACAACAGGGCCATAATAATTCTTTTCATTAAAATTAGAGATGATGCAAATTTTCAAAAGGAATTAATTACAAGCATCACATGAAGAAAAGGATGAAAAAGCAAAGCCAATTCCTTAATAGGTAGTAAAATCCATCAACATAATTTTGAAACACAACAAATACTTTAATTGATATTTTTTTACCGTATAGTGTATAATGCTTTGAAATGAAGGCAAGGCAGCCACAAAAATATAATATAATGATTAGAAACCAAAAGGGGTCGTGTTATGCTAGCATTTGTGAAATACCTTCCATGCAATCAGACGCAAAAATTGTGGCAGCCTGGTTCAAATATTTGTCACATAAATCATCATCACTGCAATTCCCTTCTGCCTCCACAAGCTCAGAGCGCTCAGAATGATCGCCTTTCAGGAAAATGTTGCTAGCCTTTGATGACGGCAAGAAGGGAGAATAAGAAGTCA
This sequence comes from Fraxinus xanthoxyloides, assembly GCA_903798325.1. Taxonomy (NCBI): domain Eukaryota; kingdom Viridiplantae; phylum Streptophyta; class Magnoliopsida; order Lamiales; family Oleaceae; genus Fraxinus; species Fraxinus xanthoxyloides. Next base: position 10,167 of record CAIGRL010194383.1, on the reverse strand, counting down.
TCTCCCATCAGTGACTTACAGAAACAAAGCCACAAAAACAAGGTTGCTAGCAGTAACATTTGTTATGTCTCTGGTAGTGTGTTCACAAATCACAGAATCTATGTAACCTGAGGCCTAACAAAAAATTGAGAGAGAATTTTGATGGCAAGCCTGTTTATTTTATTTTATTAATGAAAACCCACTTACATCTCTTAAATAAGTTTCAGGGTAAGCATTTTCAAGCCATCAATTTCAGTATCTAGTAATAATGAGAGAGAAACGCGATCCTCGTTATGCTATACTACTTGAAAATGCACTCGCAACTCAACACAAGCTCCACCACTTCCCTTTCATGCATGAGCATGACCATATCAATTGACAAGGCACGACACAATTACAATGACTAATTAAATTACTCAAAACCTTTCAAACATCAACGCCCACCTTCACATAAAGGATTTAACTCAGAACTATATGGCTGTAAGGGCCAAGGCAGCTTAGGCTCTTCTTTGCTCAACATGATGCAGCTAGCAGTTTGAGGTACGTGTGTTGTCTAACTGTCTAACTCAACATAATCCTTTAACTTTATAGTATGGGATCTTGGCCAACAAGTTTTTAAATACTGGATCTGGGTGCGTGATTATGCATTATCAGCACAATTTTATTTCATTTCCTAAAATCCCATCATTTTTGGGCAATTACACATCAAATTAGCCATTCTGAATAGGTCAGGTTTTTTATCCTCCATCTTTCTCTAGATTAAGTGGGAAGCTTGAGCCATCAGTTGCCTAATCCAACACACACTTCATAGCAAGATTATTCCTCGATGTGTCAATGTGGGTCCATTGAACTTAGCAAGTCAGGATTACATAGGTTCTCACAATAATTTCGGGATGTTACAGAAAAGAGGACAAGCGCTAATTAGTGGGATCCCAACAATGAAAAAATTAAGACAGTTTTGATGGAAAGAAGTTGAAGGAACAACAAGTGGTAAAGCTGGAATTTTTTTTCTTCTATTGCCACGTCAAATGAATTATTCCATGCTTATCTTGTGTGGTAAATCAATAAAATACAATAAGGGAAATGATTCAGCTTTTGAAGACAGATAACTACTGAATATTGTGATCACAAACCTGTAATGCTCCCCAGAGTCCAAGATTTGACAGACAAAATATTAGGTTACTATGCAACCTTTGAAGCAACTTTTTGGTGTTCTTGAGTGGAGTCCGGTCAACTGTATCCATCCGGAGAGCTGACAGGCACTGCTATACCACAGAAAAACATTTATCTAATAGTTCAAGTGTAATGATTTACCGACTGAATGTATCACCACACAATACCTGGTGCTTTATCTCTTCAAGTTTCCTGGCATAGATATTTTGAGGGCAAGAATAGCCGTTATTGGTCGAATCATAATAATATACATTTACTTTAGGGGATGTTACGAATTCTTCCAGTTCATCTTTGTCTTCAACAGAATAAATCTATGAATGAGAGAGATAATCAAATGACTAAACGACTAAAAACAGAAAACTTGAAGGAGGGAAGGGGAGACCAGACTCATAATGCTATTTGGTTCAAGAAACAAGTCAACTGATTGCATGGGAAACAAGAAAAACAAAGAATAACTATATTCTACATTTATTTATTTCAAAGTACAAAATAACTTCAATGTTTAAATTAATGGAAGCTTTCATAGCCCACCTTTGCATGCAGTAAAGCCTCGAGACTATCAATTGAACCCCCTGAATAGCAAAACGGTATGTCAGTACAATATGAAACTAAATGAGAAAACATCAAGGGACATTTTCCTGTGAAAGAAACACAGAATTTTTTATGAATAAACATGTGCTATGTGCAAGTGATGAAATCACTTAATTAGTTATCGATAGCACACAAATTAGTGTAGGCTTCCCTGCATCTTCTCGACGGTAAAAATCCAAGGGAAATTTATGTAGATCCAAGTAATTGACCCATCATGCAACCAGTCTGGCTCACTTATTATGATTTTGCACACAGATGGGTATGAGAGTGACAAAAAGAACAGAACCAAGAAAAAAGATAAATTAAATTGGCTGGAAAGCTCCACTAACTATGAAGGAAAAAGTGACAAAGGAAACAAAAGAAATGAAGGATGGGTAAGGGAAGGAGCTCAGGAGATCAACTAATCCGCTAGTTTTCTGATTAATTCTTTAGGTGACACAAACAGAACTGATAAGTAGAAGTAGGTGTAGTTATTGGGGATAGATCTGATATAGGAGTGCATCCCCTTATCTTCAGTTGTTCTAGGTTGGAAGAACGTGATGAATTTTTTATTTCATTTTCAAACTTGTTTTTCTTATATTTTAAGAGACATCGTGTTCTCAAATATGTACCTTCATCAGATTATTAATAAAATTGTGTTTCTTATCTTATCAAAAAGGGGTATAGGGGTGCAGCTGCTTCGACAAGTTGCAATAAAATGAATTATCGAAAAAGGAAACACCCCACTTGGTTTCCTATCTATGCATATTCGTGCACAAGGTAATACAAAAAATTTCAAGCCAAACCAAACGGTATCCATATCCAGAGGCAGCAAGAAATTTAATGAACTTAGCTTAGGATTCTTTTCATGTCACCTATTCCAGAGACCTAGCCCCTGTTTGGTCCGGATTAAAATCCGATTTTAATCCAAGTAAAAGTCAAACAATCAATATTAACCATATCTTTTATGGGTCCCACAACTTTTCAACCACACATTTCAAAAATTTCTATCATAACCTACTAAAAAATCTAATTTTAATCCACATCAAGCACCCTCTTGATTAAATTATTAACAACAATGTTGGGATACAAGATAAGTTCACAAATCAATGAGCATTGGGAAAGACAAAATCACCCGTAGTTGAAAGGGTCAGGTAATACAAATTTCTCCAGCTTTTATAGAGGAAGATGTTAGGCCAAATGAAGCAACTACCCCAATAAGAAAAATAAAATTGCTACAAGAAAAGATGAATGGGCAGAGTCATCCGTGCAAATGGAAAACAAGAGAGACTCATTTGATACCAGTTGTTGATATTACACGATCGGATGTTAAATGAAACAGATGGTGACATACAAAAAGGAAGTAATACCTTCAATTTAAGCAACAATCGAAAAAGATTGTAGTGGTTAAATTGTGGTCACCGGTAGTTTGTCATGGAAAGGGGGGAAAAAGAAAAAAGAAAGAGATGTGCGTTCCAACTGAAGTGATTTCCTCAAGATCTTGGCAATGATAAATCTCAGCACAAATTCACAAATCCATAAGATAAATATTTCAAGTTAATAACTGCGACAGTAAAGCATAAATCCTGCAACACAGTTCATTTCATCCAAACACTATATCACCAAAATTTATAACAAAAATGATATCTATTCCTACAGGTGCACAATTACATATTTCAAGCTTTTAAATATACCCCATTGATTGCGAAGTCAACAAGTACAAAACTTATACACGAACACAGTGGGCTCTGTTAAAGGCGGAGGCGGCAGCAGACATTGAAAACAATGCTTGTGCTATCGCATTTGTGCAAAGGGAAACACGATTGAACAGCCAAAGTTAAACCATTGACTTACCTTTCCCTAATTTTGGAGATGCGGTCATGCCAAATATGCGGGGAAGTTTTGCCATATCTGCTTTGTAGAAAATCTGTAATATAACAAAGACCATCCATATGTCATTAATCAGGAAACACAAACTAAACGAATTACGTTACAAGAAATAATAATTGTCATACAATAAACATATGAACATTTTAGCTTATTAGTGAAAAATTGATTGGCAGGTTATATAACCTTCATGATTTCAGCATAAGGATGATTGCTTTCAAGTTGTGCATAATGACATTCATCAAATATCAGAAGGGAAATTAGATCGATCCTCATAAAGCAGTGAGATAGATTATGCAACAGTATTTGAGGTGTCATAACAAGAACCTGCACATCAAAACAAGATGAACGAATTTTAGCACGTAAAAGATATTAGTTTCACTGGCAATCCTACTCACGAACACTAGATTTCCATAGCCCCACCACCACCCACCCCTGCAACCCAAAAAAGGCATGAGAGAGTAAGTTTCCGGTTTCCATTTACCTAAGGGATTAGATAAAATGTACAATCTGGAAAATCTGAAACCTTTAGAAGATTTCAACATTGTACTCTGGAAACTCTGAAACCTTAAAGGTTCCAACATTGTAATCTGGAATATCTGAAACCCTGAAACCATTCCAACATTGTACTACAATGGGTTTTGTCCTAGGAGACTACGACTATGACAGATTAACTGAACTACAACATGCTTCTAAATGAGTACATGTATCAGTCTAACAGTAACCAGAGAATACTGCTCCTAATATTGTATACAATTCAAAAATTAATTTTAACTAACCTCATATTCTTCAATTTCTTTTTCCCAGTGGTAATGCCGCCTTGATTGCATTGAACTGCCACAGTAAGTCTTAACTTTGAAATCAACAGAATCTTCTATGACCTTGGCTTGCTTCAATCATGAAGTGAATATCAGACAAGAAGTTTCAGAGTAAAACATAAAAATTCCATAAAGAATTTCAAATATAAAGGAATAGAATCTTATAGTAAAACCAAGTCTAGTCTACAAGTAAAACCAAAGCATTGTTGAATGGAGTTGACCGGTCTTTGCGAATGACAACCTATAAAGGTGAGTTAGGGTGGAGTCGAGAGGGGAAACAGTGCAAAGAGAATGTGTGGCAATTCAGTAGCTATTGAGTGCTCATAAATTGGTTATCATTACAAGATGTTAGGAGCAGCTCATGATACACCATTAACACTCTTAGTCCGTAGCTTGTCATTCTATTATTGGCTAAAACATTACGATTGCTAGATCACAAGGCTTTGTAGACAAAGCAAACCAAATGGATCAAACTTTTTCTTCCACTTTCGATGTGCAATTGCTTATAAGTAGAGTTTATCCAATCATAAATCATTAAAAATGTACCGGAACCATTTTTGAAGTTTAGACAAATGTGATCTCAACGAGTCTTCATGTATTTCTCTAACTTATTTTACATGTAATCTGTCAAGGGAACTGTCTTTACGGGGTTTTCATTTTTTCATCACTGGACTTTCAGTGAAATCTTAACTTGGTCACTGGAAACTTTAATTAATCGCAATCATATCACTAAACTGAACTAGAATTTAATTTACATGTTAGTTGTTCTGATAACCCTGTAACTAAACTTAGCATTCAAATCTAACATGGCATTATAGATTGGCAACAATCTAATGTGTCCTATGTTTCAGGGAAATATGCCACCTAATTGTGTCATGGCCAAATTAAATAAATCATGTATAAAAATTGAAGGAAACCATCAGGTGGAGCATACTCAAAACTTTAAATGGGCCCTAATGGAGGATTGAGACATTAAGTTTAGTAACAGGGGCTAATGGAGTGATTAAAATCAAAAGTAAATTGAAGTTTAGAGGTCCAATTGCAACAGATTAAAGTTGACCCATTTAGTCACCAAAAATGAAATGAACCCATTCTTCATGATATGTTGCTCAATTATCAACATCGTTGCCTCACAAGAAAGAGATAAAACTACGTGAACATGACGCAAACAGGGCAGAGAGGGTCTACTTAGAATGATAAAAAAAGCCATTCAATCAACTGGCACTACTGGCTAATCCCATGGGGATATTAGCAAGGCTACATGCAAATAATAGAATCCATCAATCTAGTTCCAATGGAGAAATAACTGTAGCTATAACAAATGGAGAATGTGAAAAGGAATAATCAAAACCTGCTGAACCAAAGCCACAGTAGGAGCCAGGAAAATGCAGATGTTTTTCTGGGGTTTCTTTATCAAGTGACTCATCTCGTACATAAGTAAAACTGCAATATGTGTTTTCCCACAACCTGTTCCCAAATATACAATGACGTTCTCCTCCAATGCTTTCTTACAAAGGTCCATCTGATACCTTTAATTAAAAAAATAAAAAATAAGAACAAGTAAGAGGTAACTAGGAATGCAGTAACTACGATGAACATGACACACTCTTCACATGTGCCTTGTTTTCTAAGAACCAATGACAAGACCTCACATTCAACAAGATACCTCACAATTCGTCCCTGCTATAAAAGTTAACTAAAGACTTCCAAAACAGTATTAGCATTTAAGATGAGTCTTTACATTTAATAACTTTGAATGCAGATTACTAAGAGAATTATCTGTATTTGTAAACAGGATTGAGTAAGCTATAAATATTGCTTCTTACATTTTGTTTCCCATAATTAAAATGGGAAAGAACATAGACTCCCCAATTAACTTGCAGCTGAGCAAAGAAAATGGCTCTCAATCTCCTTCAAAATTGAATTTTCTTGTTGAAAATATCTATTAAGTGCAGTATGAACTTTTGGTTTTGGCAAGCAAAGCAACTGAGAGAAACTTAAAAGGAAGAAAGAAAAGTTATTTTCAATAACTTCTGGCAATGTCCTCAGAAGACAAGCAAAATAATTTTCTTAATCAACAAGATTAACACAAAACAAGGGCAATTGAACTGCACCCACCATTTCTCTTCTTTTTATTTCACTTCTTCAGCACTCTATCAACATGCTTTGTTTAATTACTTCATAGTACACAAATCCAATTCAGTAGGCACCAAAAGACCTATTTTTCTTTTCTTTTCCTTTTTATGTAATTTAAGCCTTAACGTCCTTGTCAAAGAAAACCTCATTATTTCTTGTTCTTCACATTTCCTCAACATCGTAAAAGCAAATTCAGATTCTTTTTCAAAGGTAGATAGAAAATTCCAACACAGTTTTCATTTTAGGCAGAATTCAGAAAAGGAGCATGATCTTCGAACATCAATGTTGTATCACGTGCTTCGTTGATTGCGCCACACCGAAGCATTTCGCACTTCTCTCATTTCCTCCTTTTATTAAAGAAAATCTTCTAATTTATAAAACATAAACTGGGAAGAGAGAGAGAGAGAGAGATACGCCTCCATACAAACTAACGAAAATGGAAAGGACATAAAAAATGAAGAAGCGTGAATGAAATTAATAACGTGCAGAAATTTAAAAAGGAAGAGAAAAATGATTATACTTTCTAGCTTTTATTCTGGGATCCTTCTCTTGTCTATGAAGTTCAACAGCGTGCTGCTCTTTTTCGCCACTAAGAGACAAAGTTAAGAGATGCTCAGAAATCCCATTTTCTATCGACTCGCTCGGCTGTGAAGTAGAGGCAGCGCCATTGTCCATAGCGGTTTCCGGTGGTGATCGGAGTTGGAGAGTGAATTGACTTGTCTTGACTCAAGAGTTCGCGACAGAGTCTTGCGTAAGAAGTGGGTTTTTGAGCCTTTAAGGTGTACGCACAGAAAAAGCAACTTTGTCAGAGATTCATACCATGTGACAGTAGTAACATACGAAGTATAATTACAAGGGTCAAAATGAATCACATATTTGCAATTATTATTTATCATTATTCAAACATTGTACGTTTTGTGGGATTCGTCGCCTTATTATTATTATTTTTTAATAAATCATTTATAAATTTATCAGACGGAGACTTAAATACATTAAATTTAAAAATAGAAAGTTAAATTCATGACAAGTTCGAAAACAGAAAGGGAATCACCTTTCCCGTCTTATCTAGTCCCTGTTTCCCCAATGAAGTTGGGCAGTTTGGGACGGGGCAAAGTTGGGTTATTTTGTCATTGCTAGTGCATCTTATTCGATAACATTCGTTAGATTTTAATGTACAAATTAAACATTGTTGATACTGAGAAATATGTAGAGAATAAAGTTGAAGAAATTTTATTCATTGGACTCCCCGGATGACTTAGTGCATAGAGATTTGGTTGGACAACTAAAGGCCAAGATGCGGCCCAACTTTATTTGAAGGTGTGGCCACTCGGTCGAAATTGTAGTTGTGTCAAGTTGACGAAAAACGACTTATTCTAAAACGGCCCCTCAAACTTTAATCAATGTCAAATGAAGTTGAGTTATTCGGTTAGAGCTAACAACAAGTAATTGATGAACATCTGTAAACAAAAAGCTCACCAGCCAAAAAAAATGTCAACAACTACTTAATAAACAACATTTCATGACGCGTTCCAATATATCAATTCTTCAAAGGCATGTAGTTTGCGTGTCTTCGTCATGCATCACCCTCTTTGTCCAAGGTAAATACAATTTTATTTACTCAATGCAAAGGTACAAGAATTCAATAATTTACTGAAACTCTATCTAATTGTGTTAACTCCAATACCACAAACTTGTACTGATGTCGAATCGGCTACTCAACTTCCACATTTTTTTATGGTCAAACAGGTTAATCATGTTTGGATAAAAATTTAAGATATATTTTGTAAGTCAATTTTTTTTATTTTTACGAAATTCCAACATGGATAGAATGGTCGCTGCATATCATTCTGGTAGTATGTCACATGAATTTTGGTGTATATAAAAATTATTGAATGGGCAAATATAACCTTCCTTTAATAAAAGGATGGTCAATTATTGTACCTTTCTTTTGCACTTCTATATAGTGTAAACCAACTATTTTACATCTCCATTACGTGAAACTACACTAGGTCATAGTTTTACATTATAGATCAATATAATTTGGTGCAATATATCATACAAATTCTTACAATTTATAAATGTTTCTAATTGAACACAATAGGAACATGTATTGTTTTTCCAAAGTTTATAATATACAAAAATGATCTTTTACCCATGATAGGTAGGAGTTATCTTGTTCACCATTGGCATGGACCTAGAATTTTTTACAATTGAACGTTGAATTGTTAAAAAATTGTATGCTTGACCCACGTCAGTGGTAGACATGTGTTTATCCAACCACCGGCGTTGAATTGTTAAAAAAACACAGGTCCATGATGCATTTTGTGATGCATGTGCGATCACATGGGGATTATCGGGCTATCAAGTACATGATGAACAGAATAAGCCCCTATTTGGTGTTGATTACAAACAGATCTTTAGTAGATTTTGATAAAAGTTCAAGAAATGTATGATTGAAAAGTTGTGAATAAAAGTTGAAAAAATGTAAGATTGAAAGTTGCGAACCACATGAAATGAATGATTAAAATTGATTGTAGATTTTGATTTAAATTAAAATTTTGATTTAATTCCTACCAAACAAGTGCTAAATCTTTTCAAGATGATCCATATGTTGAAAATTATGAAGACAACGTGCCTTTGAGGGATGTCATACAAAGATATAAAAGGATAGCACTCCAAATAAGTTCAAAGGATCCATATCCGCAGTACAATCCATACGCGATACAATCTGAGTTGGAGTAACACCTTGATCTTATTGGTCGGAAGATCAAAATAGTGGTAATAATTCTATTCATCAACAATTAAGGAAGTCTTCTCATAAAAACTTCATTTTGCAATTGCCCATGATTTTGGATAGTAGGCTTGTCATTCAACCCCGAGTAACCAACACAAAAGAAAAAGAACAAGAAGAGCATGTAAAAATCAGTGAATTGATCATGACGGAGCCAAACGATCAGTAGCATTCAATGAAGATGAAATTAGAATGCAATCATCCGACTTTATTGTTTGCCAAAAAGAATTAAGTATACGATAAGTCAATGAGGAGATCGAAGTATTCATCATTGAGTTCAAACAGGGGTGAAGGAGAGTTGTATTATTTGGAGAAGGACAAAGTCAAGTTTTGAAGAACATCTCAAATATGTTGCAAAGTGAACTTACACAAACTAAACAAGATCTTCAAAATCATATTCTAAGTTTTGTAAATCACTTGCACAAAAGTCTGGCTACGACTATAAATAAGACAATCTAACTTCTGACCCTTTTATTTATTTTGCATTTTTGCGTTGCACGTAGTTGGTTAGAATTGCCTTTAGTACTTATGCACGGTTAGTTATTGTCTAGAATTTTTTCTTTTTAATATTTCTACATTTAGGATATTGTTCTAGACTTCTAGAGCTACCATGTATGCCAAATTTCCTCTCATATTTTTTCCATCTTTCACGAATTCATATATATATATATATATATATATAAATTTTATCTTATATAACCGTTATTTCATTTTATTTTCAAACGCCTCTTTCAGTTGAATTGATTAGAGCTTGCAATTCTTATGAGATGTCTTTGATTTGGTTCCCTAATTTGCAATTCATATATTTTTAGT
>CAIGRL010194361.1:0-19091 GCA_903798325.1 Fraxinus xanthoxyloides | reverse complement strand
TTTTACATAATCAACAGTGATAACACAAATGTAGCTCCAAAGTTAGCAACCCAGCCATTTTTTCCAACAGACCACACAAATTTTCTCAAACATGCGAACATTGCTCGTCTTATATCCTTTTTTTTCCCAAGTCACTCAAACATGTTCTAACTTTAAAAATTACTTTTAAGCAAATTAATCTTGGCCGAGGTCAAACATGCTTTAGTAACCCACCAAAACTTATAAATGCACCTTGTTGGTTTGCGTCTAAATTATCCTAGCAAATTCATCAACCTTTTCAACAACAATTTCGTAAATGTCTACTTTTGGGCCACCGCAAGGCCATTAGGGTATTCTCTACGGTTCATATGTCCCTTTCTTTGACAAACTTTCAACGAAATTTTGATGGTGCCAAATTCCAACCAAAAAGGATTTATATCATCCTTTTTAGTTCTGGTTTAGTGTTTGTTTTGGATATCACTTTACAATTAAAATCCATTAGTCACCAACTGTTTTTGAAGACTCTAATCCTTTAGAAATAGAACCGAACGTTAGATAGGTTTTATTAGTCACTTACCTAGGATAGGGATGAAAATGGAATGAGTCATGGACTTATCAGTGTGCCTCACGACCTGTCTCCATAGGTGGAAATAGGGCTGGACTAAATTTCATTTTAAGTTGGCTGATATAGAAAAGAAGAAATTATTCTATATTGAGAGACAATTTTCATTCAACCACGAACACCAGTTTGTATTAAATTCATCAGTAGGATAAATAGTCGAACTCTTACCTCGTTCTACCTTTGTTTTACTTCATTTTTGTTTTATACCATTTCCTTTCCAAGTTTGTTGCCTACATTTAGTCAAACTAATATTTTGCAAGTTAATTTAAATAAATCATAATATGTTGTACAATGATGAGATAATTGCTGTATATTATTTAAATATTATTAAGATACTTAGGGAGATATATTCAATTAGGATTTTCAAAAACTCTTATAGACTTTTTTAAGTGATGAGATACTATGAAACTCGTGGACTTATTTGTATGCATTTAATGGAAGTCTTTCATACATTTCTGTAGATTTTTATTTTTAAATTGTTGGAGCATGGCTCAAATTCCTATTGGGATTAGAATTGTGCTGATTAATTGATAAAAGAAACCAAAGTCTTTTTGATTTGGAAGTCGGGCTGAAAAGTGGATTAAAGTTCATTAAAGTTTAAAGTTTGATTGGTAAAAGGACTTTAAATTATTGAAAACTTGGTTTTGGGATGTCGGACATCAAACTAGCGCACAAGTTCTAGGTTTGGGGTGCCTAGGCGCCCATAACGAAAGGAACGGTGGAATTTGGCCGGAGAAGCAGTGCCCTAGCGCTATAGCCACGATGCTCGAGAGCCATGATCGTCACTAACCTGCTGGTCGAACGTTAGTATTATCTATGCGAAGTCTATTTTCGAATCTGAGTATATTTCTTGAATAATATTTCATCCAAAACACTTGTATTGACTTTCTATTTATACTCTAAGTGATTTAGGCTCTTCATATGCAAAGTTAACATAGCAAAACATTCTATAGCATTGAGAAGATATCAAAGTGAGAAAATCTAGGTCATTGAGAGAGAGAGAGGGAGAGAGAGAGAGAGACAGAGAGAAAGAAACTCGCATATTTTAAGATATGTTAAGAGTCTTATGAGATCCTTTTATACTTATTTGCTATTGATTCTAGTGAATTCTCTACATCTGTCCGTAGTTTTCCCACATTTGAATTTTCACGTAAATCTCCTGTTCTTGTGTGATTCTTTTAATATCTTGTCATATTTTCTTAGCTTTAATATTCATAACAAGTGTTTAAATTCTATCACTGAGTTATTTCAAATTGCCTTGTTTTACAACAAGTGGTATCATAACCAAGGATTGAAGGTCTTGGATAGCCAGCCTGGTCTTGTATTAAAGTAAGGTTTGATCAACTCAGAACAAGATTTGATGGTTTCGAGATTTCGATTTTGGACCGTAACATCAGATTTTCTCTAAGCAGATCAAGATGTAAGCAGTGCTCGCCTAATTGGAATTTGATGATTCTCTGTTAGAGTTGGATAAGATGCCCTTAACTTTGACATGGGATGAGAAGCAACGTAAGGATCGATAGGCCCTGTCACAGATATATTTTCATCCTTCGAATCAAATTCTTCAAAATGTGGTAATTGATAAAACTACCGCTGCATTATGATTAAAATTGGAGCAATTATACATGACTCGAAGTTTAACTAGTAAGCTACATCTAAAGCAACATTTATATTCCCATTGTTTGTCCAAGTTGGATATTTGGAAGATGATATGTTTATATTCAAAGAAAGCATCACTGATTTGGAGACCATGGAGGTTAAGTACGATGAAGAGGATTTAGGGTTGATTTTGTTATGTTCATTGCTCGCTTCATATATGACATCCAGGGACACCATCTTGTATAGTAGAGATACTACCATCATTGACAAGGTTTATAATGCACCTCATTCTAGAGAGAAGGTTAAACATCTTGTCATAAGATTGGAGGCCCAAGCAGAAGGTTTTATTGTTCATGAGAGGGATTGGGGTGGTCATGAAAGGGGAAGGTCTAATAAGAATAACATTGATATAGTCTGTTACTTTTGTAGGAAGTAGGGGCACATGAAGAAGTTCTGTAGAAAGTGGCAGAATAGGAATAAATTTGTTGCTACAGATTAGAAGGGAAAACCTGGTAATTCTAGTGAAACTAGTATTGTACAAGAAGACTGCAGTTATGGAGATCTTTTGGTGATCTCTAATGGCGTTTCCAAACCCAACAGGGATTAAATTCTTGATATAGTATGCACTTTTCATATGTTCTTTAACCGAGAATGGTTTTCAACGTATGAAAGTATTACAAGAGGTTCTATGGTGATGGAAAATAACTTGCCTTCTACGATAGCTGGTATTGGTAATGTTAGAATCAAGATATTTTATGGGAAGGTCAAGGACATTTGGTGAAGTTAGATGTGTTCCTACTTTGAAAATAAATATTATCTTATTGAATACTCTTGATTCAAAGGGGCACACGTATACCGATAGAAGTGGAGTTCTGAAAATTAGCAAGGGTTCTAGAGTTGTGTTGAATGACATAAAAAGTCCAAATTATATATTTTGGAAGATTCGACGATCACTTTGAATACAAGTCTGGCTTATGATTTGATAAGTTGTAGCTCGATTAGGGTTGGTTGTGATCATGTTGCTCGTGGTGATTCCAGGATTGGTATTGTAGAACATGCCACTAGCTCAGGTGGAGATGGTTTTGATCTTAATGATCGTGTGACTCGTGATGATTCGATTAAGTTTGGAAACTTAGGTGGAGTTGGAACTGAGCTAGATGATTCAAGTAGGTTTGGGTCCCAAGGTAGCTCTATTGGTAAGAATGGTTTAAATTTTGTTCACAGTTACTGAGTATGGCTAGAGGGGTATGGTAGAAGAGATGGAGTTTGAGTACTTTGTTTGGAGAATTACTTTTTGAAGAGTGAAGACTAATTCCTTACTGTAGAATATGTGTCAAGGTAGAGATTATAGGAGTATGACCCAAATTCCTATTGGAATTAGAGTTGGGTTTGTTAATTGATAAGAAAGAACAAAAGTTTTCTTGATTTGGAAGTCCTGCTGAAAAAGGTAATCAATGTTCATCAACGATTGGAAGTTTGATCGGTAAAAGGACTTGGATGATTAGGTCACGGGATTTTGGACAACAAACAAGCGCCCAAACACTAGATTCAGGTGCCTAGGCGCCCATAACGGAAGAAACAGAGCTCGTCTACATCTCGACAGTGTTATTTATGAAGATTCCATTTTCGATTCTAAGTTTGTTTCTTGAATAGTATTTCGACCAAACACTTGTATTGAATTCCTATATATACTTCACATGATTTAAGCTCTTCATAAGCGAGAGCAACATAGCAAAATATTGTGTAACATTGAGAGTACATCAAAATGAGAGTATCTAGGTTATAGAGAGAGCGACTTGTTTATTTAAGATTGGTTGAGAGTTTTGCGAGATCGTTTTGTACTTATTTACTATTGATGCAAGTGAATTCTCCACCCCTACTCGTGATTTTCTTGGATTTGGGCTTTCATATAAATCTTGTATTCTTNATTCTCCACCCCTACTCGTGATTTTCTTGGATTTGGGCTTTCATATAAATCTTGTATTCTTGAGTATGTATTCATAACAAGTGGTTAAATTCTATCACTTGGTTATTCTATCACCCAGTTACGTTAAGAAAAAGAACAAAAGAAGGATCTAACTATTTCGTGCATGCTCCACCTAATTTGAGAGATATATAACTCAATTGGCATATCTCCAATCTTTCGATTGGATCGTTAGGATTATTGGTTGTATCTCAATTGTCGTAACAATAATTATAGTATCTTGTACTTGAATTGGTGGCTCACTTTTTCTAAGTAATGAGGAATATGATAGAAACATGTCATTGAAAGATTCTATATTGTGTGTATATATAATTTCATTGTTTTTTGATAAAAGTAATAAAAGATAACTAATGTTCCATATTGCCAAAATGTCATATCTTTTAAAAGTAAACAATATCAATCATTACATTTAAAAATTTAATTACAAATTAATATTTTTACAATAAATTTTAATTACAAATTGATATTTTCATAAAAAATGGATTTAAAAAAAGGAAAAACGACTTATAAGAATTTTTTAATTACACTCTAATCTTTTTTTTGAAAAGGGAGAAACAATGAAAGAGGAAAAAGAAGGAAAATAGAATAAGTGTAACATATATAGAAGAGAAAATACTTTTTTTTTTTTTTTAAATTATGGCTCTGAAGTTTGTAGAAGGGAAGAAGATAGCGAAATATTGAGAGAACAAAAATATATATTAAGAAAATTCATTTATGAAAGCTTTTCCAAAATCTTGAGATGATCGAGAGACTAGTTTTGAGATTTTGCTTGTATCTTCCGCTTAAAAGTTATTACCATGACATTTTCAATATCTTGTGACTTATGGAGACTTTAAAATTTTTTAATTGAGTTTGACTTTTAAAGATTTTTTAAGTGTTTATAAAAGTTTATATTGAATACATTAATAGTTTTAGAGAGTATTTAAAAACCTACATTGAATATTTCTAAATTTTTAAATCCTTAAATTTTTTAAAAGTCTCAATTGAATACAACCCTTTCCGACCATTGGAGAAAATATTATATTAAATCAGAAGTTCAATGACTTTAATATTTTACTGTTTGACATGAACATTTTGACCATCACTAGATCAATAATGATGCAAAAGATATTGAGAATTCAAATAAATAATAATTGAAAAACTAGAAGATTCTTCAATACAAAAATTCCTACATGATACTTGTTCAAAGAAAATTAGTTATTAGACCATTACTTGCTAAAATCATAACTGAATTTCCTATATTTCTAGAAATTAATGGGGTGAAATGTTTTCGAGATTGTCATCCGTGTTTACTTTATTAAGTCCGGTGGTCCGACTGCTCCGATCAACGGTTGCTACCTGTAAAATGAGGTCAGGGCTTTTCTCCCACGTTGTATCTCTAACGTGAGAATCAGTAATTGGTTTACGAGAGTAGGAAGATAGTATACTGTGAATTCACGTAGTTCGGGTTTCAAGAAGACAAACATTTCTCACTTTGGAGGTATTTATAGGCACCTGTGGCACGCATGCGTTTAACGGTCCCTGGTGCTAGTGTCCCACGTAAGCCTCCCCAAATCCCCCATGTTCTGGTAGAATGACTCCCACTCCACAAGCGGTTTCTTGTACCCATGTTCGTTGTTGGTCTGTTTTTGTTTAGTACATCGTCATTTGTATGGTTAAGTGTGGCTTTTGCTTCATGCGATAGGCATGTGGGTCGACGGCTTGAAGTGATAGGCTCATCATGGGGGTTGATCACCTCATGATGGTAGACGACCTCATGGGGGTAGAAAAATCTACGGAGTCAACGGTCCAATGGAGGTAGACAGTCTTATACTAGTAGACGACCCACGTGAATGTAGATGGCCTCATGGGGGACGACCACCTTGCCAAGGTGACGGCTTCATGGTGGTAGACGTGTAGTGTATTTCGGAGAGTGTTGACCTTTTTTGTTTGCGTGGTTAATTAATAATGCCATATTATAGCACTAGCTCTTCCACGTCGGCTAATCAACTCACGTATCAAAATTGAATTCCATTTATTCAGAACAAAAGAGCCTTTAAATAGTCTCTGGAAACTTTAATTTAAGTAAAAAGACCAAAATAGACATCCACTATATCAAAGCAACTAAAAATGAAAAAAAATAACGCTAAAACTTTGGCTGCCTGGTGACATGCCTTAAACTGCGAATTTGCAGCTAGAAACGTTGTCAATCGAGGAAATTTGACACCGGTGCAAAAAGTTATGTCGTTTCTTCGGAACAACTTTTTTACCCAATTTTTTGTCCAATTCTTCTTCAAACTCTAAGTCCAATTGTCCGTGTGACGCTTCACCATAGTTTTCAGTTTTGGGGGGAAATTTCCTCCCAAAAATTTCAAAATTTTCTAATCCCTCCACTATTTAACAGGTTGTGGGGGGGGGTTCTCATTCATTCTCTTCTCTCTTTTGTCAAAAATCTACAAATCCTTCCTCCTCTAGTAGGTAATTTCTTTCATCTCCTTCATTCATTCTCATTTTATCATGTACAAGACTTTTATTTCTTCCTCTTCTGTCGAGAGGGTCGATCGACCCATCTTCGGATGGGTTGGCGACCCCAGATCGGGGCTGACCAACCTTGCTGGTCGACAATGGTGTCTCGTCGACCAACCGAATGGTGGTCGCGGGTCAGTCATTATCGATGATTTCCCTTGTGTTCAAATTCCTGTCAAGTCAAATACTTTGATTCGTTCGACTGAATTTTAAGATTTCCAATTGATTAATCCAAAACATCATGTTGGGTCCACTAAGTCTTTAAACCAAAATGTAGAAATTGGGTAAGATGCCGCTGGTGATGAGGTGCTTCTTGAGATTTCCAAGTGTCATAGCTTATACAACTCCCCATCCGAGTTAGAAAAATCACTTAAGAAGTATGAGCGGGTAGATAACTACATCTATAGAGCTCCTAGGCCCGATGAAACACTTCCTAGAACTGACCACCACGAGGCCGCCATTTATAAAGACATCATGGATGGTGGTTTTCGCTTTCCTATACATCCTTTCTTTGTCTCGTTATTCAATGAGTTCTACCTTACTCCTAGCCAAATAAGTCCCAATGCATGGATAAAGGTGCTTTATTTTTTATATGTTTGCCTTAGCAAGGAAATTGTTCTTTCAATCGATCTCTTCAAGTGCGTTTTTGAGATGCATGAGTTAGCCCAAATCAATGTCTTTGTTTATTTCACCGCTCGGGTCGTGTTGCGCTTCCCTAAGTTTAGGAATTCTAATAGCGGGTGGAAGTCCCGATTTTTCTTTGCTCGGGTCCCATTGCGCCAATTTCCTTTTAACACCTATTGGAGGCATCCCCTAATTCGTCTTGAGGTCGAGATTACCCCTTTGAAAACACAAATCCAAAAGTTGACCAAAATTTCACCCCTCGTACCTGCCCTGAGGTCGGTTCGACAATGAAGAACATGTTGCTAGTTGGGATCGGTCGTCCGACTGGTAGGTTTTCATACCGTGTTTGTACATATTATATTTGAGAGTATCTCTTGTGTTGTTATCTATTCATTGAGCTTGATTAACTCGATTGCTTGCATACAGATATGGACTTTGGACGAAGTACTGAGGCCATTGCTCGAACCAAAGAGTGATGAGGGGCTTGCTCCTATTGATGGTAAAAAGTTTACATGTCTTATTCTTCTTTGTTGCACTTCTTGACTTGTTATTTCGTAATCTTGATTGTCTCTATTCTGTTGATACATACATGAACTTTAATTTAAGGAAGACCATGGACTCCTAGCGAAGTGCGGTTACGAGATTGACGATGATCCACCTCCCATCCCGTTGAAGAGGAAGAAGACATGTGATGGGGGAGCACAGCAGCCTACAGTCGAAGTAGTCCCGCCGTTCGTTGACGTAGGGGCAGCCCATGTCATGTCCCGCCCTAGGATGAGGGTTCCCATCTATCAGATTCAGATTTCCTCATTATCGAGGTTATTCGGGGATAAGGACGGTTAAGCCTTTTATTACTCTCAGGCATGTCTAGTCGATTTCTTGTCGGAGTGCTGATGACATCGAAACAGTTATGTTGGTTCACACCCAGAGGGTAGGCTTTTTTTTCCTCCTTGCTTGTCGATTTTTTTTACGTGTTCTAATTGTGTGATCTCTTATCTTTTTCAGGCGGTGGCTCTTCAGGCTGGACTTGCCAAGTCAAGCCACCGTTTCGTATTGGAGTTGAAGACCCTTGCAGAAGCGAAAAAGAGAGAGGCTCACCATTACAAGAAGAAACTATCTTCCTTGAGGAAGTTGCTCGAGGATTTAGAGTCTCGTTCTATGGAGCTAGAGACTGAGATAAACAACTAGCGCTTTATTTTGGCTCGGGCTCCTAAGGAGACGGTGGAGAAATATAAGGCCTCTGCAGAGTACGATGAGGGTTTGGAGACCTCGGTAGAGTGATACAAGTTGTCTACTGACTTTGATAAGGCTCTGAACTCTTATGGGGGAAGGTGAGGCGGCGTCCATCAAATTGATATAGGAGTGGATATCTGCTGAGCATCCTTCCATCGATCCCATAGGCTTTGATAGGTTATTGGCAAAGCACAAAGGCAAGAAATGCAGAGCTCCCCAACCCAAGACATTTGTGTAAACATCATGAGCCAGGAATAAGGAGACATTTCGCTCGAGCTGGCATGATCTTTAGTTGTAGGCCTTTGAACACTTTCCATTATGTTTTTGTTAGTTAGTTGTTTTGTACATTCTTCTCATCCGGGATGTGGACATACACTTTAGTTATTTTGCACATTATCCTAGTCTGGGATGTGGACAGACACTTTTGTTACATTTCAAGTACGAGCACTTGTTTATTGAACATCATTTTGGTTTTGCCTTCTTCATTTTTATTTTATTTTATAATTTTTGCGTGTTGAGCGGTGTTGATTGCCGGATTAGGTGATTTTGAGCCTTAACCATTTCGAATTTTGAAAACTTACCTCCTGCCCATAGCGGTTTTAAGCTGGCCAATTTTTGAATCTTTTTTTTTACTCACCGCCATGTGTCGAGTTATCTTAGATCGTCGAGGTCGGCATTAGGTGATTTTGAGCCTTCACCATTTCAGGTTTTGAAAGCTCATCAGCAGTCCCTAACAATTTTGATTAGCTAATTTTTGACTTTTTTGCTCTCCGCTATGTGTCGAGCTATCTTGGATCGTCGAGGTTGGGGTTAAGTAATTTTGAGCCTTAACCATTCATGTTTTGAAAGCTCACCACCAGCCCTTAGCGATTTTAAGCTAGCCAATTTTTGACTTTTTCGCTCCCCGCTATGTGTTGAGCTATCTTAAATTGTCGAAGCCGGGGCTATGTGATTTTGAGCCTTATCCATTTTAGGTTTTGAAAGCTTACCACTAGCCCCTAGCGATTTTAAGCTAGCCAATGTTTTTACTCACCGCTATGTGTAGAGCTATCTTGGATAGTCGAGGTCGGGGTTAGGTGATTTTGAGCCTTAACCATTTCAAATTTTGAAAGCTCACCACCAACCCCTAGCGATTTTGAGCTAGTTAATTTTTGACTTTTTTGCTCAAAGCTATGGGTCGACCTATCTTAGATCGTCCAAGTTGGGGTTATGTGATTTTGAGCCTTGACCATTTTAGGTTTTGAGCTAGCTAATTTTTGACTTGTTTGCTCACCACTATGTGTCAGTTATCTTGAATCGTCGAAGTTGGGGTTATGTGATTTTGAGTCTTATCTATTTCTGATTTTGAAAGCTCATCACCAGCCCCTAGCAATTTTGAGCTAGCCAATATTTGACTTTTTTACTCACCGTTATGTGTAGAGCTATCTTGGATCGTTGAGGTTGGGGTTAGGTGATTTTGAGCCCTAACCATTTCAGGTTTTGAAAGCTCACTACTAGCATCTAGCGATTTTGAGCTAGCCAATTTTTGAATTTTTTACTCACCTCTATGTGTAGAGCTATCTTGGATTGTCGACGTTGGGGTTAGGTGACTTTGAGCCTTAACCATTTCAAACATTGAAATTTCACCACCAACCCCTAGCGATTTTTAACTAGCTAATTTTTGACTGTTTTGCTCACCGCTATGTGTCGATCTATCTTGAATTGCCGAGGTCGGGGTTAGGTGATTTTGACCTTTAACCATTTCAAGTTTTGAAATCTCACCACCAATCCCTAGCGATTTTAAGCTAGCCAATGTTTTTACTTACCGCTTTGTGTTAAACTATCTTGGATCGTTGAGGTCAGGATTAGGTGATTTTGAGCAATAACCATTTCAGGTTTTGAAAACTCACTACCAGTTACTAGCGATTTTAAGCTAGCAAATTTTTAACTTTTTTGCTCACCGCTACGTGTTGAGTTATCTTGAATCATCGAGGTCAGCTTATGTGATTTTGAGCCTTATGCATTTCAGGTTTTGAAAGCTCACCACCAACCCCTAGCAATTTTAAGCTAGCCAATTTTTGACTTTTTTAGTCACCACTATGTGTAGAGCTATCTTGGATCGTCGAAATCGGGGATATGTAATTTTGAGCCTTAACCATTTTCAGGTTTTGAAAGCTCACCACTAGCCCCTAACGATTTTGAGCTACCTAATTTTTGACTTTTTTGCTCACCGCTAGTAGTCTTCACTTCAAGTAGGTATAAACCAACATTTCATAGCAGAATTTAACTTATCAAGATTTGAAGACTTAGTAGGCACGTCGGAACGTCCCAGCTAAGATGGCCCTTCCGTAGCGCCCTCATCATCTACCGCCATTTAGGCTCTTGATTAAACTAATTTCAATCTGGTGTGCCTATTGCAGGCATTACATCATGAAAAATCCTAGCCATAATGTTTATAATCGGTCATTACATCAAAAATGAAGAAATAAAAATTCGTCTAACAAATATATTTACATCTAAACACTACGCTGCTCATATCATATGCTTGTTTGTCTACTGATAGTACTGCTTGAGGTCCTCATCATTCCAAAGCCTGCCCAATGGTTTTTCCTTCAACTCTTTCAGGCTATAAGCTCCCTTCCCGAGACTCTGGATCACCTCGTATGGTCCTTCCCAATTCGACCCAAGCTTGGTTGGAGGGTGGTCTGCCTCTGCTGCTTCCCTTAGTATGAGATCCTGATTGGGAAACTCTTGGTTTTACCTTGCGGCCGAAGTACCCTATGGCCCTTCGCTTATAATACATCATTCGCATAGATGATCTCTCCCTCATCCCATCTAATAGGAAGAGCTCTGCATTGGTGGTCAAGACATCAAGCTGATTGGCTTTCATCCTGCCAGACTCGTTTAGGATTTCTACTAGAACAATGGCCTGCATTCCAAAAGATAGCTTGAAAGGGGTTTCCCCTGTGGACTCTCGCGGGGAGGTGTGATATGCCCACAACAAGTTAGGTAGCTAGTCTGCCCAAAGCCCCTTCTCCCTCTCTAATCTCGTTTTGAAGTCCTAAAATGTCGTTTGGTTTATGACTTCTACCTGCCCATTAGATGGAGGGATAGTCACCGAGATGAGTATGTGATCTATGTGATAACTTGAACAAAAAGCCTTAAAGCTATGGTTGTAAGACTGCATGCCGTTGTCGGTGACAATGACTCTTGGTATATCAAATCTGCATATTATGTTTCTCCATGTGAAGCTTTGTACCTTCGCCGTGGTAATGGTGGCCAAAGGCTTCACTTTAATCCACTTAGTAAAATAATTAATGGCTACTAGCAAAAACTTCCACTATCCTTTAGCCATGGGCAAAGGTCCCAGAATATCCATTCTCCACTGAAAGAAATGATTCATCCCAAAAATGGCGGTCTGCTGCTCAATGGGAACATGAATCAAATTTCCATGACGCTGACACACGTTGCACTTCCTTACCAATGATTTGGCATCCCCCTTCATCGTGGGCCTGTAGTATCCCTACCGGAGAGCTTTGAAAGCAAAGGTAACTGCCCTCGGATGGTTGCCACAAATTCCCAAGTGTATCTCGAGTAGTACATCTTGAGCTTCTGTTGGAGGCAGGTACTTCAAGTATGGCATGGTAAAACCTCGTTTGTATAGCTACCCGTTGATCATTGGGAATGATGCCGCTTGTATTTTCAGCCTCCTAGACTCAAGTGTATCATTGGACAATTTATTTTTCGTCGCTAGTCTACCAAAAGGTCTACCTAGCTTTTTTCATGCTCCAGACTTGCAACGTCATCTATGAGGAAAATGCTCGGTTGTCGTAGAACTTGAACATTAGCAGTGCTAATTAGTTGCTTAGGATTAGTCAATACCGGATTAGACAGGGCGTCTGCTCTTGGTTATCTTTGTGGGGGACCTTAGTTATCTTAAACCTTGTAAACCCCATTTGCAAGTCTTCAACCTTCATTAAATAGAATGTCATCTTTACGTCCCTTGCCTCAAATTCTCCTGTCACCTGTCTGACGATCAACTGGGAGTCATTGTGAATTTCTATTGATGTTATCCTAAGTCTGACTGCCAAGTTTAAACCCGTGATGACTGACTTATATTTGCATTATTATTTGTCGCATGGAACTTAAAACGCAACGAATACTCCAACTCCTCAAATTCTGGTCCTATCATAATGATGCTAGCTCCGGACCCCTCACCATGCAAGGATCCGAGGTTCCATCTACAAAGATTTTTCAAATTGCTTTTGGTTGTTGTGGGTAGTCAGGTAGAATTCTTAGCTCTGCAATAAAATTTGCCAACACCTGCGCCTTGATGGTCGTTCTTGGCCTCAACTCAATGTCGAACTCACTTAACTCAATTGCCCACTTTAACATCCTTCCCGGTGTCCCAAGTCGGTGTAAGATTTGCTCGACATGTTGACCGATCATGACCTATACGGTATGGGACTGAAAGTATGGCCTTAACTTTCTGACTGCTACAATCAATGCGAATATCAACTGCTCCGCTAGGGTATATCGAGTTTCCGTACTCCTCAACAACTGGCTAACACAGTAGATAGGCTTCACATCTTCGGGAACCCTTTCACTAGCACTGGACTGACCACATATTTTGACATTGTTAAGTATATGCTCAACACATCCCCTAGGTATGGCCAGTCAAGACAGGTGGCTGCTGTTATGATTGCTTCAAAGATTCTAGCGACTCCTCACACTCCTTGGTCTATTCAAAATTAGTAGAGCCCCAATCGCCTTGAAAAAGTGATAACACTTAGCTGCAGCTTGGCTCATGAAGCGATTCAGTGCCGCTACCTGGTTTGTCAACCTCTCGACCACTTTCCTATTTTCAAGTCTATTTATCTCCAAAATGGCTCGAATTTTATCCGGATTCACTTCGATGTTAGGATTAGTCAATACCAGATTAGACGAGGCGTCTGCTCTTGGTTATCTTTGTGGGAGACCTTAGTTATCTTAAACCTTGTAAACCCCATTTGCAAGTCTTCAACCTTCATCAGATAGGATGTCATCTTTCCGTCCCTTGCCTCAAATTCTCCTGTCACCTGTCTGACGATCAACTGGGAGTCATTGTGAATTTCTATTGATGTTATCCCAAGTCTGACTGCCAAGTTTAAACCCGTGATGACTGACTTATATGTGCATTATTATTTGTCGTATGGAACTTAAAACGCAACGAATACTCCAACTCCTCAAATTCTGGTCCTATCATAATGATGCTAGCTCCGGACCCCTCACCATGCGAGGATCCGAGGTTCCATCTACAAAGATTTTTCAAATTGCTTTTGGTTGTTGTGGGTAGTCAGGTGGAATTGTTAGCTCTGCAATAAAATTTGCCAACACCTGCACCTTGATGGTCGTTCTTGGCTTAAACTCAATGTCGAACTCACTTAACTCAATTGCCCACTTTAACATCCTTCCCGGTGTCCCAGGTCGGTGTAAGATTTGCTCGACATGTTGATCGATCATGACCTATACAGTATGGGACTGAAAATATGGCCTTAACTTTCGAATGCTACAATCAATGCGAATACCAACTGCTCCGCTAGGGTATATCGAGTTTCCGCACTCCTCAACAACTGGCTAACACAGTAGATAGGCTTCACATCTTCGGGAACCCTTTCACTAGCACTGCACTGACCACATATTTTGACATTACTAAGTATATGCTCAACACATCCCCTAGGTATGGCCAGTCGAGACAGGTGGCTGCTGTTATGATTGCTTCAAAGATTCTAGCGACTCCTCACACTCCTTGGTCTATTCAAAATTAGTAGAGCCCCAATCGCCTTGAAAAAGTGATAACACTTATCTACAGCTTGGCTCATGAAGCGATTCAGTGCCGCTACCTGGTTCGTCAACCTCTCAACCTCTTTCCTATTTTCAGGTCTATTTATCTCCAAAATGGCTCGAATTTTATCCGGATTCACTTCGATGCCCTTCTGCGTGATCATAAAACCCTAGAACTTACCACATGCTATTCCAAAAACCTATTTCTCTATATTGAACTCCAGCTTGTTTTGTTGAACGATGTTGAACACTTTATGCAAGTCGCTAACATGGTTGCTGACCTTCACACTCTTGATGACCATATCATCCACATACGCTTATATGAAAACTCCAAGAAGATCTTTGAAGATAAGTTATGATAAGTTTCCCCGGTATTTTATAGGCCGAATGGCATGGTAATATAACAATGCATTACAACATCAACTATGAAAGAGGTTTTCTCTTGATTCGACTCTATTATAGAGATCTGATGATACCTAAAAAATGAGTCTAGAAAACTCATGCACTCGTGACCCGATGTAACGTCTACTAGGTGATCTATTTTGGGTAGAGGGTACGATTATTTTGGACACGCCTTGTTGAGTCCGATGTAGTCCACACACATATGCCATTTTCCATTCGATTTTTTCATCAGGATGACATTTGCTAACCCTCGAGATATTGTACTTCCCTGATGAAACCTGCCTACATTAGTTTATCGACTTCGGCCTTTGGTGTTTCTTGTCGCTTCGGGGTAAGATTTCTTTTATTTTGTTTTATCGATTTAGCACCTGGTAAGACACCAGGAGATATTGTACAATAGACAGGTCAACCCCTTGTATGTCACTCGGGTTCCATGTAAAAATATCCAAATTACTTGTCAGACATTTCACCAACTCCTCTTTCTCGCCCTGCTCCAATCATGTCCATGGTCTTTATAGAAGTGACAATATTTGCTCTTGTCCCGTTTGCCAGCTGATGCTGCCATCGGTCTTGGCCACTCAAGTTCCTTCATGTCTCGAATTTTCATCAATATCTTGCCCCCGCAGAGTATTCAAAGGGATGAAGGATTTGACCTCCTCATGTCTCTGTCTGACCGACCGGTCCTGAAGGTATCCCCAACTTAAACGCTCATTCATATGCTTGTCCTTGTCAATGAGTTTTCGTACATCGCCTACCTTTCACTTGTTGCTCCTCGTTTCCCATCATTCTTTAAGATTTTTCGTGACCTTTTTTACTTCTTCTGCGTCAACATACTCGTCACCCTTCTTCAACAGGTCATGCATTGACTCCGAAGGATTTTTGGAAAGTAACATCTTGAAGGCCTGATTTCGCGTCCCGTTCACTAGCGCTGTCATTGCTAAGAACTAGTCTTGCCCTGCTAAATTTAGTCAAATACTCATGTAAAGACTCATCATTTTCTTGTACCACCTACATCGGTCATATATCTATTTTTGTTTCTTCTTGCTACTCATAAAGTATGTCACGAAACTCCTGGACAATTCATCAAAGGTCTTTATAGACCTGGGTGTCAGTGTGACCACCCGGTATCTAGCCTCCCTCCTCAACGTCGGGGAGGAATGATCTACACATCACTGTGTTTGGGCTACGTAGAGCCTCATTAAGTCAACTAAGGTCCACAAGTGGTCCCGCGAGTCCGTGACTGTCATATATTTCTATCATTGGCTATTCGGCAAATGCATGACCACAATCTCAGGGGCGAAAGGATCTTCCTTCAGGACCATCTTCATGCGCCTATCTTTTCTCTTGGTTAATGCATCGTCTATCTTCTGGGTCATCATCTCCTCTATTTTGTTTTCCAAATTTGTTACGGGTTGGGCAATCTGTGAAAACACAAAACCTGAAGCCCCCATGTCTCATGTTGTTGGTTGAGTTACGGGCGAGGTAACTGTTTGAGCCACCGGGGTGGTTACTGACGTACAGCCTCTGACGAACTCTGCAGAAGGGCTACCATTTTCTGCGTCTGATTTTGCAAAAGGGTCATCATGGCTGCCAATTATGTATCCAAGGCATTAAATTGGCTTTGCATTACGTACTGTTGTGGTGGTGGGAAGTCTTGACCCCTTGCGACAGACTCCAACTTTGTCTCCGCTGTATTCCCGATCAAGCATGTTTCAGTCGTAGTCCTCCTCCTTGACATAACTTTTCTGTTCAGTGGAAATTCCCTCAGACGGCACCAATGAAATGTTTGCAAGATTGCCCTCCGTGTTTACCTTACCGAGTACAGTAGTCCGGGTGCTCTGGTCAACGGTTGTTACCTACAAAATGAGGTCGGGGCTTTATCCCCTATTGTACCTCTGGCATGAGAATCAATAATCGATTTGCAAGATTAGGAAGATAGTATAATGTGAATTCACATAGTTTGGGTTTCAAGAAGACAACCCTTTCTCACCTTCGAGATATTTATAGGCACCTGTGGCTACACGTACTTTTGGCGGTCGTTGGTGCTATGTGTCCTACGTAAGCCTCCCTACTCCTCAAGTGGTTGGTTGTACCCACGTTCGTTGTTGCGCCATTTTTGTCTAATACATTGTGATTTGTATGGTTAAGTGTGAAGTTGGTTTCATGCGGTAGGCATGGGGGTCGACGGCTTCACGCGATAAGCTCACGGGGGTTGACATATTTACGGGGTCGACGACCCTGTGGAGGTAGATAGTCTCATACTAGTAGATGGCCCACGTGAATGTAGAGGGCCTCATGTGGGTCAACGGCCTCCCTGAGGTGACGGCTTCATGGTGGTAGACATGTTGTGTATTTCAGAGAGTGCTGGTCTTATTTGTTCGTGTGATTAATTAACAATGCCATATTATATCATAGGGTGATATGACCTATCACCCTCCAAATTGACCATTTAGATGGTAGTTGTATCTAATAAAGACATTTACTAGATGATTACACGATGCTGTTATCTATTCATAACTTGAAGGTGGCTAGATTACTTGATCAAAATTTAAATTACGAACATAATTTTCATATTATGAAATCAAGATAATATGTCTTATTAATGCTAGCGAATCTAAATTTTAAATTTTTAATATATCTTTGTTGTGATGTCCTTAAATAGTATAGCATTATTGTTTATTAAACACATCCAATTGATTTCTAAACGTATACAAAGTGCTTCACATTTCTGTGTAAGGAATGCTATTTTATAACATCATGCCAACATATTTTCTCGCTATACTTGACTTATCAGCAGATCCTAATATTTTCATCCAATGATTTTTGATAGTTCTATATATGTATAATCACAAAGATGGACGTTAAGAAATGCTAAGAATTCATGTTTAGTTTGAACCATTATCAATTTTATAACAGTGTTTGCTAACTATCAATTTCATTGGAAAATTTTCTCAGCATTAAGAGAAGTAACTAAAAAGCTAGAAATAATAAATATAATGCAACATTATATATTCTAAATCGTTGCATAAGATAACTCGAATCAAAAGTTCAAAGATAATTAATTTAGATGCATCTACCGATAAAAATATCCTCTATTCAGTATATAGAAAGGTATGAAAGGAAGCTCACAAGGTATAAGAAAAAAAAAGTCAAAACTATAGTGCTATAGAAGGTGACATATAGTCAATATATATGCCCTCCTATGTTTGTAATAAGAAACCCTAACTTCATGGGAGCATTTCTTTTGCATGCCCAAAATGTATAAAACTATAGCAACTTAGGGTAGGGATGTAAAAAAGGCTTGCCACTCAGGCGGTTAGTGTTATGGGCCATTCGGCTCGCCGGGCTGAGCTTTATTAAAAAAATAATTTAAAAATAAATTTTAAATTCATGTCTATATAAATTGCACAAAATTTAAATTCTTAAAAAGATTTAGAATTATCACGGGGAAAAAAAAACGAGCTAGCTCGGCCGCTAAGGCTCGAGTCGAAAGCTAGGGTCGAACTTTCGTCTTTTGGCCAAGCTTTTGCTCAGCTCGTTTTGGTCCAAAAAAAGCTCGAACCATTTTTGCTTGTAGC
This sequence comes from Fraxinus xanthoxyloides, assembly GCA_903798325.1. Taxonomy (NCBI): domain Eukaryota; kingdom Viridiplantae; phylum Streptophyta; class Magnoliopsida; order Lamiales; family Oleaceae; genus Fraxinus; species Fraxinus xanthoxyloides. Next base: position 763 of record CAIGRL010194361.1, on the reverse strand, counting down.
GGAGCTTGAACTTCAAGTTTCGGCTCGTGACTCGGCTCGACTCGATTCGACTCGACTCATTGACATTCCTAACTTAGGGTTAGTTTCATTTCTCAATATTTCCCACACTAGTTTTAAATGTTCCAACTCAAAATGCATCTTGGAAAATAATCCACTAACATTATATTTCGTAACTCTATGGCACGTCATCATGACGAGATTCAATTCCAAGAAAAAAAAGTTCAAAAAATGGATCAAATAATAAAGGTTGCCCCATTAAGAAGATACATTCTTAGTGAGTACAAAGAAATAACAAATTGTAAAACACTAAAGGGGTTCGGGTACAAGAAATATTGAACATTGAGAAACCTCAACGAGTTATGACATTATGGAGAAAACAAAATAGAATCCAAAAGATTCATTATGGGTTTGTTTGAGCACCATTTTTTGGGAGAATAGATTTTGTAATAATAATTTTTTGAAAAATGTATGTTAAAAAATATGTTGTAAATAGTGATTAATAGAAAAATGTGTGATTGAAAATGAGTTTTGAGAAAAATGAGTGTTTAAAGAATGAGGTTAAAACAAGGGCTATGAATGATAGCGACGATATTAAAGGATAAATAAATGAGTTTTTGATTGTGCAATATGAAAATCTAAATGTGCATATTTAAACGAAAAAGGAGAAATGAGCAAAATGAAGTTATTATATGTAATGCATGATTCTTAATACAATGAATTTTTACAAAGACATAGGTAAATTATCATGTGGTTGATGTAATCA
>CAIGRL010194357.1:0-10587 GCA_903798325.1 Fraxinus xanthoxyloides | reverse complement strand
TACATCTATTCTTTGAATTAAATGTCATCCTTTCTTATCTTTTTGAGTAATTTAGATATAATTTTTCTAGTGTAAACTTCTCTTTTGTATTGGATGAATGATGAAACCTTTTAATTAATATTTATAATTTAAAACTTGAGTATTTTAGTTAATTCTTGTGTTTTGTGATTAATTATGCGTGATTATTTCGTTATTTGATTTCTTATCTACCAATTTTATAACTTGTTGCTTATTGTAGTATTGGAAGACTCACAATAAGTTAGAACATTACATAATTGACATATGGAAAGTAGGTGGTAGGAATAATATTTATGGTGTGTACAATCCTGTGCAATAATTGTGTTCATGATACCAATTTCATTATCCATGCTTTGACTCCTCTGATTGAATTGAAGTAGATTGCTCTCTTATTGAGTTGATTAATCTGAAATGAACATTTAGTACTACCGTCTTTTGTGAATTATGGTCATAACTCGACAATTTGATTTATAAAAATTATAGAACACAAAATTTGGAGCAAAATCAGATCAATATGGATAGCATTATTCTGTTATATATGCTTAATGGGAAAATGGGAACCATGAGAGGAAACATAGTAGCATAGATGAATTTGTGATTCTTAGAAGGTGCATTTGTGATCTTTGAATGGTTTAGTCTGTCTGCTTTAGTCACAACTATCGAGAACGACAGAGACATTCTATCGAGAACGAAATATCAATTGTCGGGTTTCATGTGTCGGTACATTTTAGAGTATGTCCAAACTGTTGAGAACAACATAGACAATCTGTCAGGAACGACATATCAACTGTCGGGTTTTATTGTGTCGTTATATTTTATATTCTGTGACAACTGTCGAGAACGTATGTAACAAGTTGTCGGGAACGACAGATGATATGTCGAAATCTGATGCAGTGTAATGTAAATAAATCATTATCTGTGTTGTGAACGTGAAAATGTCTTACTATTACCTGCAAATTACAATGAATTTTGAATGATAATGTAAGTTCGAAATAATATACCAAGTTAACATGGGTAATAAGCAAACGTAAAGATTAATGACGTATACAATGCATAATGGTAGTTATTTTTTGAACAGCCTGAAGTTGCTTGGCATTTTCACTTAGCGTTTTATTTTATTGTTTGACACAACTTATAATTCTTTTGTACTGTGAATAAGACCACACAGTAAACTGTCTGAATTTTCTCAAATCTCTAGGAACCAACCAATGTATGATATAGGAAAGTATCATAAATGAATCTAGAGAGTGAATATACTTGTCACATTATCATTTTTCTGATTAAAGTAAAGATGGCTCATCTTTTGATAGAGTATCTATCTGAAATACATTGTGTCTGTTTAAGTATAAACCACCATAGAAGTCTTGCCTAGTAGTTATTAATTGCTCTTTCAGAAACTCGCTCTTGACAACATTTCTTGTTGTCATCATATGGTCACATGTTGTCCGGTGTCTCAATGTGTGACTATTGAATTGGCTCTTGACATATTAATCACGTATTTTGATTATTCATGATTACATTGCATGTCTGTTAGTTGGATTCAAGTACTTACAAATTATTAAAACATGACCCCTTTCTTTTTGTTTATACATTTCAGGGAACATGGATTTCGAATATCTTGTTTCGGAAGATGCACGGTTGCGTACACATATTTCTTAGCGCAGTAACCCCAAGTATGTGTCTAGGGTGTTGGAGCTATTTGATGAGCGCCAACTACAAGATTTTTGAGCGTCTTCCCTTGGCTTTTTGGCTGACGTAACGAGCATCCAATTCTCAGCTCAACTAATCCAATAGCTTATGTTCAGAACTATTCGAACAGACAAGACCCATGAGCTATGGTTCAATGTTCAAGGGCACTACTGTAAGTTTGGCCTGCAAGAGTATGCTGTGGTGATAGGGCTAAGTTGTGGTGCCCTTTCGGAGGATGATTTGATCCAACGTGCCCTGGATAAAAGCCGATTGAAGGATAAGTATTTCAGAACGTTGGAAAAGATCTCATGTGCACAGATAGAAAAGACATGTGCTAGGACGTCGACCCCACAGGCTGATAGATACAAGCTGGGGCTTGTTCTAATAGTGGAAGGTATTTTCAAAGCCCCAGATAATAATGTGGGCATACATGTAGAGACACTTTTGCTTGTCGAGGACCTCGACATATTTTTTGCATACCCTTGGGGTAGAGTGGGATTCTCTCGGCTTGTTAAGGGATTCCGGGGTAGTTGGGTGAGGAAATTATGGAAGCTAAGAGGAAAAAGGAGAAGGACATCAGTTACACAGTTCACGACTTTCTCATAGCCATGCAGGTACGAATGATTTTGACCCGTGTGTTGAAATGAAACTTACTATAATTGTGACATTTCTGCGACAAGTATGGGCATTCGAGGCAATTCCTAAAATTGGTGCCCATTTTGGTCAGCGTATCGGTGAACGTTCCCCACGGCTTCTCAGCTGGATGGCCACTAAACAATCGCAACAACGCACTTACGATTCTTTCTTCAAGAGAGTACATGTACCCATTCGCGGTCTAATTGAATAAACTTGTTTTAATTGTTTGTACAAATCTATATTTTTGTCCCGACCCTATAAAGAATATTCAACTTCTTATGCAGCTGCATGTATGTGCCACACTGCGCCTGAATGAGCTAGAGCGCAATCAACACCACATCTCGACTCTTGTGCCTTTCGATGATCATGACGTCCCTGCCCTGGACAACATCGCAAGGGCCGTCGTCGATGCACAATTTGAATCTGATGCAGAACTCATAGGAGGAGATGGATAAATTGAAAGGGAAACACAAGAGGGTGGATCGGATGATTTGCGTGCCGGGCCCTCAGCCGCAGAGCACGATGACTCTAGTCCGATAGAGGACGAAGCTAGCAATGAGGAGGCGGGAAGCGACAGTGCCGACAACGAGCGCGATCAAGGTCATACACGAGGAGGGATGACGGTTGCATTTTTCTCAGGTGACGATCCCCGGCAAGATGATGTTGGGATAATGCACCTTCAACGTCGAGGCATCGGGGTGTACAATCGGGAGGTGGGTTGAGTAGATCTGACATGGAGGACATGTTATTCGATCAAAGAGTCCTATTTGAGATGCGACTCCGGACAGTTAAACTTGAAATAGAACAGCATGTCACGGACGAATTCGCAAGACTTCGCGATTTCATATCTACCTTTGCAGTAGGACCGCCGGTGTCGACCACATCTGCTGCTCCGCATGATCTCCACACCGACCCTGTACCGTCATCACTTTTACCTCGAGGTACATGATGAACTTGTGTAAACACTACGAATATATGGTAAATTGTCATTTACATATTTCAATAAACATAAATTTCCTGGCCTTTCTCTTTCAATTTGAAAATTTTGCAGGTGACATTGGAAAAGAGAGCGACCTGATGCCTGAAGCACATGACACTGCGTTGGATGGGGGGCATGTGCACGTGAATATTGGTATGCTAATCTTTATGTCTAATTAATTTCTAATTTATTGCGGATGTCATGTCGCTCTAATGCAAATAATACCATTAAATGTCTGCAAACTACAACTTTTTCAACTTATGATTGTGTTAAATAATGGTATAGTTTATGTATTGTGGACGTAATTACTACTATGTTTTCATGTAGCTGGAGGAGGAATGGAGCCCAATGTGCCTTGCCCGGACGACGCCGAACATCCTTCCACTCGTGCTGTGACGGAGGTGGCTAGTAAGTTTTGGACATGCGATGTATGGTCATGATGTGTACCATACAGTTAAACTAATGACTGACTGTTTCTTCACTTCTGCAGATGCTACTAAACTTATTGACAATACCCTTGGTACCTGTGTACATCACACATCCACTGATGTGCTCCACACTGAAGGTAATTTTTTGAAACCATACAATCCTTATGTTATCTAGGAGAGCATATAGATAGCCCAATGTGCGTATAGATAGGTTCGTTTTCGTTACTAATGTGGCTATGTTTGGTAGCTCGGCTAACTAATGTGGCCCATACGATCCGTTTACGTAGGGGGTGCTCATGAATTACCGGTTGAGACCACCATACCCATCGGTGGTGACGATGTTGGTCACACAAAGAGACGACGATTGACACGCATTCGATTGCCCGCATCATCGACTAGAACACCGTACACCAGAGGGGGGAAAGAAGATATCAAAAAAATAAGTGAGTAAATCATATTCTTCATACTTTGAATAAGTCAGTATTTCATAAACCTACACTAGGTTATAGCGATTAATTTAATAAAAATGATAATGATTGTCAAGCTGTGTGTGGAAAAATTTATTATTGTAGATTCTACCTTAGGTTCATACCTAATTGTTTATTAATCTCTCTCAGGGTCTTCTTGTCGTGCTTAACTTGGGACTAGCCATGGACATGCAAAACATTCTGAATTTTTTGTGTTTACATTGTAGTTTTAGTGGTCTTTTGTATTCGAATGTTGGACTGTCACTGCCCCTATCAATTCTCTTCCAGAAAATTCGCTTCTATTAGTTAGTCTCTTTTTGATTTGGATTCGTGAATATGCATTCGTAATCCTGTAATAGGAAGATGTTCTGTGTTTCGATGGTTTCATGGTGATGCCAACATTTTTATCGATTAACATAATTTGAAGTTAGCAACGTTAAAATTGTCCCATCTCATTTCAATTATATTTCATGTTTTACAATTGTGTTTCCTATTAAAAGAGGGAATGCCACATTCACGACGTATTTATGCCATTCCCATCCTACCCTCAAACATTTGGCTCGTTTTCATGTGCTTACGTTCTCTATATAAATTTCGCTTCCGTTCTCTCTCTTTTGGAGCTTTTGGACGAGCTCCTCTCTCGATCGAACCCAAAGAGGAAGAAGAAAGGTGCGATCATAACTCTCTTCCATGAAATTTTTGCAGATTTACTTGTCTTTTTTCCCTAATCTATCTTTAGTTTGTTCTTGTTGATTTTTTTGCCCCTTTTTGGCAGCAAAATCTACCGACTTTGACTAGGATGTGCAGATGTAGAAAGCCTGATATGGTCAGTATTTCTTATTGCACGCATTTTGAAGAATTTTGAAGTGGTATGTGTATGTGTTCCATATGAGATTTTAGCTTTAAACCTGAAATGGGTCTGCATCTTATCTTATGCTTGATAATTACTATTTTTTGCATAAAGTTTGTTTACGTTGCTTAAGGGTATGTGCTACTATTGACTTACCTAACTGGGTATACAGTGAAACCTATAAATCATTACAAAGAGTGAAATTCACAATGTTAATTGGTTCTAGCCTCAGTTTACTCGATTAATGCGTTCAACATCTGAAATTTTGAGGTGCAGTTTTATTGTGAGCTGCTCATAGATTAAGAATTCTCATGGGTGATTCAGAAGAAAATAATTTTTGTGTTTCCTATATTTATTTTGTCAACGATTGCCTTGCCTTTAGTTCCAGTCTTTCAATTCTGAAGTTATTCAATGCTGCCTCTATTAAGAAAACAAAATTGCTCAATTGTGAGTGTTCTGATTGCTCTAAATCAGGAAAATACCATAAATCAGTTTTCACTCGATAACCCATACTTTTTGCTCATTTAACACACTCTTCTATTTACTGTGTGGTGTAGATATATTATAACTTTAGCTTCAAATTTACATTTGCTGATTATGAGCGTCTCAACATGTAGAAACTTGACTCTTGTGCTGCTATGGGTTATCATGGCCATTATTGTTTTTTATTACATAAAGTACATGAATAGTGAGGTACTCACGGACCAATCCATGATATGTTTATACATCTGAACATGATTTTTTCTGTACTTTGAAACATTCTGTCATGTTTATCATGTATATCTATCATGTACTTGTTATTCTTCAATTATGGGACATTAGATCTTTTTGAGAGTAATGCTTTATTGGTTAACTCAGATTCAAGTTTTTGAGCCGTTTAAAATCCTTGGATTAGAACCCAGAGCTTCAGATTTCGAAATTAAGAAGGCATACAGGAGACTTTCTATCCAATACAATCCTGATGAGAATCTGGACCCAGGTTCTTCTAATTATTTAGTTCAGATATGATATTTTAAGTTCAATGTTATAGAAATCCTCTCCTTACCTGAAGTTGCCATTAAATGATGATTATTTTGAAATTTTAGTTGCTCATAAGTACTTTGTGGATTTAATATCCAAAGCTTACCAGGCTCAACTATTCCAATTTTGAATAGAGGTGAAGTTACTCACACTAATGTTAGCACACTGTTCACATAGATCTGTGTCACTGCAACATTGGAAATAAGGACTGTTTGAGAACTTCTATGAAATTTCCTCATTTTAGCACAACTTAATAAACTTAATATATATCATTCACTTGTATGCCACCATGATGCCTATTAATTCGTAGCAAAGTCATGGAAGTCTTCATTAAGGTTGCTGAATTTCTGGATATTCCTGTTAGGAGATCTGATGATGAACCCCTACAAGAACTTTTTATTGGAGTAAGAAGTAATTTGAACCTGGACCTTAAAAACATTAAAGGGCGAGGGGGGAGGGGGGGGAGGGTCAAAGTTTTGGAAGCAGCATCCTGCACTTGTTAAGGTAAACTTGAAAAGAAAGTTAACCACGTAGGTGGAGGCTTTTTGTTATGGCTGTAGCATTTAATAATGGAATCCTTTAATTGTTTTGTGCTCTTCTGATCGTAGTCATCTCCTCTCTATTTCTCAGACATAATTGTTGATACTAGCGCATTTAAATCACTTTTGGACAACAAATTTATCCCTAGATTTGGAGCGTGACCGCAAATGTGTGCTGGAACTCGTTCCCTCCAATTAAGGTCAGATATTTGGCCCGTATTTGTTCCCTCCAATCTAGGGCTGAAGTTGCACTGGATTTATTTCAAATTTGATTTGGGATTCCCTTATGAGATTTCATTGCAACTCCAAAAATCTTAATAACAAGCAGAATATTCAACTTTGGGTTTCTCATTAATTTCCAAAGTTAATAGCTGGAACCTTCGGCCTTTGAAATTCACGATTGTTCAATTGGATAGTGAATCTCATGGGACAGAGATTTACGACAGTAAATAGCAGTAAACGATTTTGCCTTTTGTGTTCTTCGAGACGAAAGGGGTGGGTACTTTGTGGTTAACTTATTGGATTACAAGTTTATGTTGTTTGAATATTGATAAGATTTATCACCAATATCCATTTGTACTGGGAATCAGCTTATGAATGCTAACTGGATTTGATTAGATAAACTTACGTTGGGTGTTGAAATCTTTATTTTGAAGTACTGGAACGAAGTGGTTGGTGGAACGTCAAAATTTTTGACTTTTACTGAAACTTTTTATTACATTAGTTCAATCACTGGTGCTTCTTTAAACCAATGCACTGAAAAATGTAATCTATTGCACTTCTTTTTAATCTTAAAATTTTTTTGCTTCTTAGTGCATAGTGGGTGATAATAATTTGTGGTTAAACTCATGTAAGTTTTTAACCATTGCTATGTTTCTCAGAGGAATGTGAGCAGTGACTGTAGTAACCACCCTCATCACACCGGGCTCGATATTCGACATGTACGTCTGAGGAAATGCTAAGGTTTGAGAACGTTGACTTTAGTACACCGCCTATTACTCATTAAAATCTTGACCTTCTTGTTTATTTGGTGTAAGTGAGTTGCTCTATTTGTAAATTTTTTACAACGTTATCTAATTAATGATGATCCTACACGGAGGCTCCGAATCTAGTCAGAAGTTGAGCACAACATCATGACGTGTCTTCTTATATAATTTTAATATTGAAAACATGAGGATCGAATACAATCTGTCTGGAACGGCCGCCACACCAGTATGCTGAAATTCGTCGCCTTTTTGACAACTGTATCCATCAAAATTCATTAGTGCAGGGTGTTTTATACTCATGTTTTAACTTATGTACATTCACTTGTGTGCTTCACTTTCCTATATATTTCTATTCTACATCATTTACTTCTATTGTACAGGGAAGAAGATTGAGAACAAGTAGTAGCAGTAGTAAAATTTTTGCCTGATGAAGTAGGAGGTGATGTCATCAAGTACTCCAAGTGAGTCATCTGAAATTCTTCTATGTAGACTGATAATAGATTATTTTGCTTGTCTTTATTCATATGAAAATCTTAAGTCTTCTTACGACTTATAAGCAATTTCTATAGTTTCGAATTATCTCTATTCAGACTTGTTTCTCACCATTGACGTATGTATTATTGAATTGATCCTTTTTATTGTGTTTATGAAATTTATAAAATTTGTCAAACATTTTTGCCGATTTATGGACTGAAGAATACTGAAATTGAAAAATAACCATAGTCTACAACAGAGAGGTCTTTGATTTTGATATTTCTGCACACGAGGTGCATCCGTTGGTTACAATTTTTAATCCAATTTCTTTTGCCTTTTCCACTCATTGATCGTAGTGAATGTAAAGGTAGACAGTACTCAATATTGTTGATGGTTTTTTCATGCCACAGCAGGCCTTACAATGAGTTATCTTGGCAATGATCACATCCTTTTGGTTTTATCCATTTGTACTTAAATTTTGACTAAATTTACGTGCGGAGCTTACAATATTTTTTAACCTTACTCAATTACCAACTATTCGTACAAAATATATTCTTTATAGAGTGTAGGTACCTTTTCTTATTTATAGTTTAGCCACCAAATATAAAATTTTCATGCCTAATTGTCGGTGAATACTCGAGGCAAAGTGTTGGTTGGTTACTTTGTGGTCATAGAGTGAGCTTCCCTAGCACTATCAAGAGGAATAATGTTGTGTAAACAAACATTCATATAAAATTACGAGGCTATTGTCCAGTAATGTAGCAACGTTATTTCTATTTAGTACGCACATATTTTACTATAATTTTCAACATTCGGCATGCTAATATTACCTCAAAAATAAAATAGCCCGTGCATTGCGCGGGCAATAAACTAGTATATACGTATATATAAAATTGTAAAATGAAACTTTTGGTTATAAGAAAAACCATTTCAGGCTGCAAACATAAACAACTTCCTTGGGGTGCAAAACACAATCTTTAACTATTGTGCCACCCAAAATTTTGGAAAAGTAGAGACAACTAATTAATAGGAGCCAACAATAGAGACATTTAAATCCCTCATAAATTATGTACAAAGTCAAACTCAAAATGGGACTCTTACCCGAGTTACTATCACACCAATGGTTTGTCAAATTAAGTTATAGATGTGATTTGGTGGTTGTGTAATAAGTGTCATACTTGAATAACTTGAAAATCAATTATAAATAGATGGATCCATGACAGAGACAATGCTGGACTTGACAACNTTTCAGGCTGCAAACATAAACAACTTCCTTGGGGTGCAAAACACAATCTTTAACTATTGTGCCACCCAAAATTTTGGAAAAGTAGAGACAACTAATTAATAGGAGCCAACAATAGAGACATTTAAATCCCTCATAAATTATGTACAAAGTCAAACTCAAAATGGGACTCTTACCCGAGTTACTATCACACCAATGGTTTGTCAAATTAAGTTATAGATGTGATTTGATGGTTGTGTAATAAGTGTCATACTTGAATATCTTGAAACCTAATTATAAATAGATGCATCTACAATTTGTCTTTGCTGGACTTCAGTATTTCATAGGCCTAAACAAGTTTCAAGATTTCTTGTGAGTAGATAAATAGTGTCAAATATCTCATTTCATACTACTAATGTCTTTATCCGTAGGAAGCAACGAAACTTTCCATTCGAATGATCCCGAGCCAATACCCGGTTCGTCATCTTTGTTTCCTATTGTAATAGCCTCGGACGATGAGGATGTCAACCCAGCAGTTGTCCCGCTTCTGTTTCCGAACCTATATGAGGTTGCAAGTGAAGGATCGCTATCACCGAACAATGTGCTCGATGATGTGTTCGACGACGTGATGTGGTACAGAGATTTATCCGACGAGGATGTTAATTGGTAGGCTAACGTTGCACCACAAGATATTATTGTCATAGGCTCGGATGATTCCGATGATGATGATTCGGGAGAAATTTCAACCGTCGACATCGAATGAGGTCAGAGGAAGTTACACTAACTGGATGTGTATAAATGAATAAATGCCTCTTTTGTTGCAAGTTATGCATGGTCGTATGTGTAATTCAGTTTGTAGTCCGTGCCAACTGTTGAGAATCACAGTGACAATCTGTCGGGAACAACATTTGATTTGTCGGGTTTTCATGTGTTGTATAATTTTGTGCCTTATCCCAACTGTCGAGAATGACAGAGACAATCTGTCGGGAACGATATATGAACGTCGGGATTTCATGTGTTAGCGTTGAATGAAATGTAAGTTGTAATCTCGATGAATCCAACTTTTGTTTGTGAACTATAATGTGTAGTACTACCTACAAACAACAACGGATGTTGAAAGGTAGTTAATTAAGTACTGCAATATTAATGCACGTTGATGAAGCATTAGTGTGCGAAGATAAAGAGTACGAAAGACATGGATAAATAATGAATATAAAATGATGACACGTTGTTCATATTGTACAAAGCCGTTGGGAACATTGAACACACTACATCAACG